>PVKS010004486.1:0-45309 GCA_004027875.1 Aplodontia rufa | reverse complement strand
TGATGAAATGGAGGTGAAGGTCAGATCCCAACAATTGTCACAAGGTCACTCTAGGGCAGCTGATGAAATAGAATGAAGGTCAGACTCCAACAGCATCCCATTCATTAATTCTTGGTTTTAGTTCTTGTGCTGTGTGATTCTTAAGGATGAAGGAGCCTACAAAAATGTGATGGAGTATTGCTCCTATTTTTTCTTCTAAAAATTGTATGGTTGCTGGTTTAATTCCTAGTTATTTGATTCCTAGTTATTTTGAATTGATTTTTGTGCAGGTTGTTTGATAAGGATCTAATTTCAATTGTCTGCATATGGTTGTCCAGTTTGTCAGCCCCATTTGTTGAACAGGCTGCCTTTCCTCCAAGCTTTATTTTTGCCCTCTTGGTCAAATATTCGTTGGTTAAAGATTTGCATATTAGTCTCAGTGTCTTCTATCATAATCCATTGGTCTTCCCGCCTGTTATGATACAATACCACGCTGTTATTTTTTTACTATTTTTCTGTCATATAATTTCAGGTTAAGGTCAAGTACTGCAAATACTGCAATAATTCTTCCAAATTTGTTTTTGTTTGTTTGTTTTTGTTTAGTGGTGCTTTGTCTATCTTGGGATTTTTATTGTCCCAAAAGAGTTTGAGAACTGATTCTTTTATATCAGCAAAAAAAGATATTGGTATTTTGATGGCAATTGCACTGAATCTGTACAGCACTTTTGGAAAAATGGTCATTTTAAGTATATTTATTCTGCCTAACCAAGAACATGAGATGTCTTCTATCTTCTCAGGTCTTCTTCAGTTTTTTTTTCTTCAATGATCAATAGTTTTCATTGTAGGGGTCTTTCACTTCCTTTGCTAAAGTATTCCTAAGTATTTTAATCATTCTGAAGTCATTGTGAATGGGATGAATTTCCTGATTTCTTCTTCTGCAGAATTGCTGTTGGAGTATAGGGAAACAATTGATTCATAGGTGTTGATCTTGTATTCTGCCACTTTGCTAAATTCATTTATAAGTTCTAAAAGTCTTCTGATGGAGTTTTTTTTACCTTCTAAGTATAGGATGATATCATCAGCAAATAGACATAGTTTAACTTCTTCTTTTCCTGTTTGAGTCCCTTTGATTTCCTTCTCTTGTCTGACTGATCTGGCTAGGGTTTCAAGAACTAAATTGAATAAGACTGTGAGTGGTCAGCTTTGTGTTGTTCCCAAGCTTATAGGGAATGCTTTCAGTTTTTCTCCATTAGGTATGATGTTGGCTATTGTTTTGTCATAAATGGTCTTGACAAAATTAAGGTAAGTTCCTTTAATTCCTGTTTTCTCAAGAGTTTCCAGCATAATGAATGATGGATTTTGTCAAAGGTCTTTTCTTCATCTATTGCAATAATCGTATGGTTTTTGCCTTTAATTCTGTTTAAGTGATGAATTACATTTATTGATTTGCATATGTTGAACAATCATTGCAAGACTGGAATACTTGAAGCCCACATGATCGTGATGTATTATCTTTCTGATGAGTGTTTAGATGTGGTTTACTAGGATTTTGTTTAGGATTTTTGTGTCTGTGTTCATCAGGGATATTGGTCTGTAGAGTTTTGTGTTTTATTTATTTATTTATTTATGTTTTTGATGTAACTTTGTTAGGTTTTGGTATCAGGGTTATAATTGCCCCATAAAAATGTTTGGGAGGGTTCCATACCTTTAAATTTCATGTAATAGCTTACTGAGGAGATGTGTTAATTCTTCTGTAAAGATCTGATAGAACTCAGCTGAGAATCCATCAGGTCCTGGGATTTTCTCTTTAAGAAGTCCTTGATTGTTTCAGTTTCACAACCTGATATTGTTCTATTGAGCTGGTCAATATTCTCCTGTGTCCGTTTGGAAGTGTAATATGGGGTTAGGTATTTGTCCATGTCCTCCAAATTCTCCAACTTGGAGGAGTATAGTTTTTCAAAGTAGTTTCTGATAATCCTTTGCATTTCAGGTGAGTCAGTGGTGATGTCTCCATTTTCATTTCCGATTTTGTTGATTTGTTTCATTTCATTCTTTTGGTGAGGTTAGCCAAGGGTCTGTCAATTTTATTTATTATTTTGAAGAAGCAACTCTGTTTCATTGAATCTGTATTGGTTTTTTTATTGTTGTTGCAAAATTCAACTTCAAATTTGATGGGGAAATAAAAATTTTCCACGATAAGAACAAATTAGTAACATACATGACCACAAAACCAGCTCTTCTGAGAATACTCAAAGACAAACATCAAACAGAGGAATAAGCAAACAACTCCAAAGTCCACAATTGGAGGAAAATCAATAAAAACATACCTCACTAGGAGATATCCAAGGTGGCCCAAAATACAGCAAAGGTCACAATGCCAGGGAATCAAAAATCACATATCAATTCTAAAACTGAATGTGAATGGACTCAATGCCCCAACCAAAGGACACAGATTGTAGACTGGATCAAAATACAAAGTCCAACAAAATTCTGCTTACAGGAGACTCATCTCATAGCCAAAGACAGCTACAGATTGAAGGTAAAAGGTTGATAAAAAATCTACCATTGTGGGGCTGGAATGGTGGCTCAGTGGTTTTGGCACTTGCGTGGCAAGCACGAGGACCCGGGTTCAAACCCCAGCACCACGTACACAACTAAGTGTTGGAGCAACTAAGGCCATGTGAAAAACTAAATAAAGTTGTTTCTCTCTTTCTCTGTCTCTCTCACTGTCCCTCTCTCTTTTAAAAAAATAAAATCTACTATTGTTACAGCCCCAAAAGCAAGTCAGTGTCATGATACTCATATCCAACAAAGTAGGTTTTGAGCAAAAATTAGTCCAAAGAGACATAAAAGGCCACAACATCTTAGTTAAGGGAATACTACATCAAGAAGATAAAAACCATAGTTAGCATTAATGCACCAAACTCCCACACTCCTGAAAATGTCAAAAACTTATTCCATGACATTAAACCATTTATAAATCTCAACATAATGATATTGGGGGACTTCTTTTGCTGGGTATAGAAATTTTTGTTTAAAAGTTATTCAATTTCGATGTTTGAAAAATTTTATTCCACATTTTCCTCATCTTTATGGTCTGATTTAAGAAATCCACTGTCGCCCCCCCCCCCGCCCTGGGTTCTGGTGTGGGGAGCGGCTGGAACGGCCTCGGCGAAACTTAGCCGTTCCCCGGGGGGCCAGCAGGACATTGGGAACCGGCCGCCCGCACCGGCAGGACAGGGCTGAGGACGGAGGGGAAAAGGAGTCGCTCCACGCAGCGTTCCTGTGCAAGGAGCGGGCAGAAAGGCTTTAGCAAGCCGTCCTCCGAGGGGCTGAGTTAGGACAGGGATGGGGCGAGGAGTCGCTCCTCCCTGCACTCCAGAGCGAGGAACAGGCAGGGTGACTCAGCAAGCCTGAGCCATCCTCCGAGGGGCCTAGTTAGGATAGGGATGGTGAAAGGAGTCGCTCCCCACTGCACTCCAGAGCGAGGAACGGGCAGGGTGACCCAACGCTGGGCCATCCTCCGAGGGGCTGAGTTAGGAAGGGTTGGGGAGCCGGGAACAAGGGGGCGAATGCCGGCGGCTGGAACACGGGACTTGCATCTTCTAAAGCTGCTGATTTCTCTGACGTCTCTCCTGCTGCTGCTGCGGCTTCTTCTTCTCTGGCTGCTTTTCCTTTGGCCGCTCCTTCTCTGGCTGCTTTCTCTTCTTCGGCTACTTGCTTCTTTTGGCTGCTTCCCTTTACCTGACTAGCTGCTACTCTATTTATCCATTACAATAACCCATAGGGTACAATGCAAACACCTTTCTCCAATTGTAACAAATGAGTGGCAGAATAGCTTAGTCATGTGGTCAGGCAATTTTCTAATTACAAGCCAGCTGAACCCCTTAGAGTTGTTTACCACCAATTCTCTTACAAGCCAGCTGAACCTCATGTTCCCAACAATCCACTGTGATCCTTATCGGTTTTCCTTTGAATGTGACTTGGTGTTTTTCTCTTACTGGTTTTAATATCTTTTCCTTCTTTTCTCTCTTTAATTTTGAATATGATGTGTCTCCATGAGTTCTCATTTGGTTAGGTCTATTTGGGGTCCTATAGGCCTCATGAATGTGAATATCTGGATCAATCTTGATATGGGGGAAATTTTCTTTGATTATCTCATTTTGAAGGCTCTTTATGACATTTGTTTGATGTTCAATGTTTTGCTCCATATCACTTACTCTCATGTTATTTCTTATGATTTCATCCCATATACCTTGCAAATTCTAATCATTATCTCCTCCATGCATTCAAGGTTACTCAGCCTGTCTTCATTGTCTGATGTTCTTTTTTCAAGAGCTGAAATTCTATTTTCTATTGAGTTTACTCTGATATCAATATCTTCCATTGAGCTTTTAATTTGGATGACTGCACTTTTTAGTTCTAAGAGCTCTGCTACATCTTTCTTCAGTGTCATTGATTCTTTATTAAAATACCATTTCAGTTCCTGTAATTGCTCTCTTATTTCCTTCCTTAAATCTTCTTTTAATTCTTTGATCATTTTAATAATCAGGTTGTTTTTACTATTTTCTAAGTTTTCATCCAGATCCCTATACATGGAATTATTGGCTGGGGAATTGAGGATTTGAAAAGGAGAAATTATTTCCCTTTTTCTTCATTTTCACTGTCAGGGTGTGAGGCCTGAGATCTATCACTGGTTATTTCACTTTGGGACCTTGTTGATGGGTGTGGGATTTTTGTCCCTTTGCTTATTTGGGCTGGGGTACAATTTGAATAGTACAGTTCAACAACTGGCTCCCCAACCAGTGAATTGTTATTGACCTTTACATTTCCAATACCTCACTAGTTAAGGGAAAAGAGTCAATATGGACAGCCAATGCATACAACTAATGGTGTTGAATTGGTTACTTTGTTCCCTCTATAACTGTTAGTATTAATTACCACCTGTGAGGGGAGTATAAAGATTAGCAATCACTTTCCATGAAAGCCATCAGACTATATGTGGTTTAAAAGCACACAACATTATCAAGTTTGGCATTCACTTCAGATTTCAAGTACCTCCCTCGGTAAGGAAAAATAAACTTAAGAGCACAGAAAACGTGATAGGAAGGTAGAGAGGAACTTGTGAAATTGGAGCAAGAGCAGCAAAAGAGTGGATATCATATATGATATTCTGATAAAAAATTTTAAAAAACAAAAAGAGGAAGAGGCCAAGGTAATGACTTTAGTGAAGGGAAAGAGAGAGTGGAATAATGTTTAGGTGTTGCCAGAAGATAGGGAAGAAGGGGATACCAGAGAAGTTCACTACCAGGAGGCTATATAGAACAAAAACAAAATGTGCTGGTCTGCAAGATCACATGCAAAACACCAAACCACAACAAAACCAACAAAGCAAAAGAAACAAGAAGCAAAGAAACATACAAAACAAAATAAAAAATCAAAAAATAAACAACAACAAAGAAAAAAAAATGTCTTAATGGAAAGTTGGGAGGATTACCGGTTATTTCCACTGAGACAGTCAAATTATACAGTTGAGGTAGATGATCACATGTGGCTCTTTGGTGAAGGTCCTTCCAGAGTGAGTTTACTGGAATGCCTGTGTGTTGCTGTTCTCAGCTGGATCTCAAATTCCCAGGAACACTCTAGTACTCTTCTCAAGTGAAGAAGTGCAGTCCTTCACCACCATTGCTTCCTTCAAAACAGCCTTTTGGCCTTCCTGAGTTGAAATCCTGAACACTTTTGTATCTGTCTGCCCAAAATCCTGTTCTGCTTCAGCTAGGGCCCCAGCAGCTGCTAGCAATCTTGTGGATCCCTGGGCAGCTGCCAAGAGAGCTTGCTGATCCTGGGGATGTGGCTGCCCTGAACTCAGGTCTTCTGGAACAGATGCCACCCCAAACTTGTGGGTCCTGAGGTCCTCACAGGCTCCACATGGGCAGTTACTAAGGCAGTCTCCACCCCAGAATTGGAGGGCAGGGTGGCTGAGAGGAAGACACCAGCCTGGAACATTCAGCCACTGGGCAGCTCCAAACTCAAGGGTCTGAAAGCAAATTCCTGTCTGGAATACACAGATCCTAAGGCAGTCTCCACTCCTATCTCAAGGGTCCTGAAAGCAGACTCCCATCCAGAACACACAGTTCCCACACAACTCCTGGGGCAATCTCTGCTCCAAGCTCAAGGGGCTCAAAACCTGTCACCTGTTTTTAATGACTCTCTCATCATGTTTTCTCTGTTAATCATGTACTCTTGCTGTGCAGATAGATATAAAAGGATAAATTTAGGGGTAGCTATTATGTCATGGCCTTCTTTATGCTATTCTAGATGTGTCGTAAACATGTCCCTTAGGGGTATGTATAAAACATGTTACATTTAGGCACATCTAGGTACATGTGTACAGGGACTTCTTTGCAGATGCTAATATATATTAAAACAGAGTTGATTTGAATGTTAATACATAAGAAACATAAATGCTATTGATACAGTATCAAGAATTTTCATAAAGTTTTAGCCTTTAACTGAATACTTGGTAACTTAGAATAAATTCTACTAACATTGTTCTTCATTCTATTTTTTCTGTTTAAATTTGCTGAATAGAAATATTCTCACATGATGTGGCTTCTTTCCTCTATTTCAGAGCAACTTTCTCTGACAAACAATACTTTATAATTCATTTAAGACATCTGCATTTGTTATCTTTATTTTTTACTTTAAATGTTTCTTCATATTTAATTGCTACAAAAAACAGACTTCTATGTTTTTCCATTCACATACAGAATACAACTTGAGCAAATTAAAATATGTTGTCTTATGAAAATACTAATCTTTAAGCTAAGATATTTCAAGAAAAACAGAATTTTGGAATTGAATTTCTATCTCATTAGAGCTTGCATTATTAAGTAGAATCAATTTCCTCCTTGTTATTTTAGTGAAGATTTTTAGTATGATCTGTTTTCTAATCTACTGTTCCACAAATACAACCTACTAAACAATTTAGCATGACATTTTTATACTCATTTATTTATTTTTTTCAATATTCTAAACAATTTGAAACAAAATATAAGAAAAATTCCAAGAATGAATTTACACAAAATTTCAACATCATTTATGGAGAACATCAGAAATGCTAAGGTTGCATTCTGTAAGTTAGCAGGTCACAATCTCATAGTTATGGGAAAATATACGACACCTCTGGGTCAGAGAAAAACAGTTTATTACTTACAGGAAAGATTGTGTCCATTCTTCTCCAAAACCTTATTCCCAAAATCAACACAGAAAAACAGGTGGTGACCACATGAACTAGGTTGCATTATAGGAGATAGATATTGAGTCTATGTGAACTGAATCTTCTATAATGAGCAATATACGGGGTAGCTTTTTATTTAGAGATATACACTAGCTCTGTCTTCCAGAACAGTGAGATCTCAAAGCATCATTGATTAGATGGTCCTTAACAAACAGTAGTCAGTTATTCCTTTGCAAAATTTGACAGACCAATGAATAATTGTCTCACAATAACTCTTTACTTCTCTAAAGGAAATTTACAACCTGCTTCAATAAAGTTTCAAATATTTGTAAAACCTAATGGATTATAAACAATAAGACAAGAAAGAACAGACTGATAGCTAAGGTTTATTAAATATTTAATATTATTTTTGTTTTAAAGTTTTGTGGTCCATGTATTGTTTACATATAAAGCACTCTAAAATTTAAGCAATTCCAACTTCTACTAAAAAATATATCATACATATTGTTTGAGCCCAAATTTGAATGTATACAAAAATAAAATCCCAATTATATTTGAGGGTCCATATACGTTTTTAGTAAGAATATTCATTTTATAAAAATAATGTAGTCCTCTAAAATTCATGTTTTATCTACCCAAAAGCAAACAATTGTACTTTCCATGTTTTAATTTCATTGGATTTACAATAACATCCTTGATATTATAAGATATGTTAATTATAATAAATCAAACTTCCAAAACTTTAACTCTGCAAATTCTATGAAAAGAAATTAAATCCTCACTGGGGTAAACAAAACCCTTATTTCCTACTTGAAAAATTTAGTAATCTAGGTGTAAACATGTTATAACTTTTTAAAAAATTATTTTTGGTAATGAAGTTATAATATATTAAAATCTAATATTTTGTTTTATACCTACACAAACATATGTGCATACATACAAACACTAATAATAAAACCTGTAATTGAAAAATGAAAATAAATTAGTTGATCTAAATGAAAACTATGATTTGCAGAGCTATATATAAATCCACTCTCTTTAATACACGTGTTAAATTATTTTCTGCACAATTTTTAAAAATAGTGATATTGCATTGTGAAAAAGATAAACAACTTCTGCAAACGTCTGCCTTTCATTTTTGTCTGCGATATCCTTGGATCCCCATGATATGAGCTACACGGCATCGACTTTGAGAAACAGAAATTAAGATGGTAATTTTCCAGGAAACATCTACTTTTATTGCTTTAGCTTATTAGTGTGCTCTCAAAATATTTATTAGACTGAAAAAAGCATTGTATTACTATAAAATAACTGTAGATTAATACCATCTAAATGAATATGTCATAAAAATGTCAGGAAAATCTCTCTACACTGTACAGCGGAACTGCTCGGTTTGTGTTTCCCAGATATGCTGTATATACAGCAAAAGAAAAGTTTTATCCTGTTTACCAACTAAATCTTACTGTGGACTGAGAGTTTCATGCAACTTACCTTCTGCATCTTGGCCCTAACACAACTGTCAGGGGCATTAAGTGATTTGGTTGAGGTAGTTGGGTTGCTCCCACCAGACAAGAAAGAGCACCCAAAAGCTGTCCATGAAGAATTAGCACCAAGTACACCATATCTGAGAGGGAGGGAGAAAAGGGGGATGATTCTTTTCTGACTGAGTTTTAGATTTAACCACATTAAAAAAATAAAAGCTAATTCTTTTCACTAGGAAATGAGACCACAGGAGACGTTAGAATTAAAAGCGGAAGTTCCCAAGCCCACCTGGCTTATATCATTGCAACTATTAATTATATAACACTTCATTAAACACTGAAAAATCTGGGCCAAAGGTTAATTTGAAATAAGCACAAGTATAAAAAGGACTTTCCTCCACACATGGGTACATACACAGTGTTATTAGCTTTATATTTAATGATTGCCCTGAGTCAATATTTAGCATATGTTCAGTTAGTGATTTTTTTACTTACAGCATCTGTCAGTACCATCATTTATATGTCTAGATCCCTTCATACGAAGGGATCATCTTCTAGGATGATCAAGAGCCTGCTAGCATATTCAGGTCTTTAAGGTTTCTCACTGCTACATAGTACAATGTATTTCTGGTGCTTTCCAAATTTCAACTCTCTGTGAATCACTACAATTATCATTTAACTATTATAGTTTGCTCATTCACCAGGTTAGGGTTTTGTAAAGAAGTCAATGTTAAGAAGGTAGATTTTTCCCACTGAAAAGAAAAAAATTTTCAGAAATATTAAAACCTAAATGCACATTATTTGCATAAGAGCAAAAATAATGGTTTTAAGCAGATATTCATAAAAGTAGAGGATTAAAAATCACAACTTGTATGATTCTGCTTGTAACCCTTAGCTAATCAAAATCTATTTCACTTTCATTAAATTTATTAAATGACTCACAAAAGATATTTCAGCTCAAGAGAGATATTTGCATTTAAATTCCATTTCTAAAATTAGTTGACTGATAACTTACAAATATTTATTTATAAAATAAGATTTCTGATGTTCATTGCTTGAAATGACAGAGTAAATAAGATAAAGAAGGTAAGCACTTTAACTTAGTACCTGGCTCTAATTAAATAATAAATTTCATGCATAATTATAATTCTTTGTCATCATGCACTAAGGAACCGACTATAACATAACCTATGCTATTTCTAAATTTTGGAAATACACCCATCATTTCTCCATTCCTTTTTCTTCATGCCTAATAACATCAATCTAATCGAAACCTTCATCATGTTTACCTAGTTTTTCTTTTTTCGCTATAACCTTCAGTTTGACTTCTCTGCTTTTACTTTTTCTCTCAGTAATATATCAAACCTCTTACATTTGCCATTCAAATGTCATAGAAAATATCTTTAATTCCATAATTTATTATCACATTTGGAAGTAAGTTAATTATCCAAAAATTATCCAGTGGTCTGTGTGTCTTTATAGCCACTTATTCATTTGATCATTAAGAATTAGTGAATGCTGTGTACATTTCAAACTGTGTTTCACAGTCTGAGCATAAATGGTATTGATGAGGTCTTAGCTCTAAAATGGTTAAGAAACATATCCATTAATTGAGTTACAGAATGGAAGCATGGAAATGAACCTTCAAGGACATCAGGTAAGACTGACACACTGGGTGTATTTTGCAGAAGATGGCCTTTAATATTATCCTTGAGACATGCATAATTTCCAGAAGAAACAACATGGAAAGTCCGAAAAAAATTAAAACATCAGCTATTCAGAAATAATTTGATAGTAGAGACCAGTGATAAGATTATAAATTTGGTTGGAGACAGGATAGAAGGTATTTTGAAAATTTTTTTGTGTGTATCATAGAGGCAAAAATAAGAATGTGAACAAAGAGAAAAATATATTTAAATGATCAGTAAGAAATTGTCATAGGACTAAAAGAGTGAAAGTAAGTAAGACATAAGTGAATGCATAGTATGAGTAAATTTTCTAAGCTGCTAGCTAAGCAATCAGTTGAATTTCTAAACCTGTGAAAATTAACATATCGTTAGAAAATTTAGGAGGTTCTATGCAAATGATTTTTATTTCTTTAATATCAGTGAAGAGTGGAATTTAGTAACAAAACTTTAAATATCTAGAGTCCACTTAAGACTCGATGGAATTAAAACCACATTTTATAGAAAAACTAAAACATGTATGAAACATTTTATGAAATGTTTGAAACAATTACTATTGATATTATATTAAAAATGTGCAGTGCTAGCTTCTAACTTTTTGTGCTATATCATTTTCAAAGAAAATAAAAGGAACTTTTCCATTCTATATCCTCAGTATATATAAAAAAATACTTCTGTATATACCCACAAAATATTTGAATAATAGGCCAACATATGTAATTTAAAGGTCTCCACTTGCCTCTGCAAAAATTCTGCTTATTTATGTTCTTCACACTTGAATAAATCCTACTTCCTTAGCTCTTGGGAAAAAAAATTAAGCTTTACTATGGCTATCTTTGGGGTTGTATAACAAATTTAAGAATTGTGTTCTTTGAGATTGACTTATTGAAATTTTACTGTCATTTACAAAGTAGTTTAGAGGTAAATTTTTTAAATTTTCAATTAGTATATGACTTTGTTTATTTAACTTCCAGCTTGTATTGGTTATTAATTCCAGGCTCATTAGAATAGGGATTTCTGAACTTGCTGTGATGCTGCCTCCCCTGCCATTACTGAGGGATATCATACTTTCTGGAAATCTTTGAGAAATTTTTGGTTTTCACCTTGGAAGGGGTCCTACTGGTTTCTGGTATATGGTGTCAGACATTCTATGAAACATATAACAGCCTCAGAAAACAATGAATTAGGAGACTCAAAAGGTCCATAATGCCAAAGTTAAGAAATCTTACAGCAGAGAAACTGCATCAGATATTCTAAGGCAATGATTTTTTCCCCGTTCAACCCCTCCCTTGATGGACATTCAATAACTTCAGAATTTGAGAGATTGTCATTTCCAAAGTTCCTCTGGCATATTGTATATTTTAAAACCTTTCAGATATTATGAGGCCTACAGTCAGTTGATCAAATGCCTGTGGTTAATTGGAGACATGTCCAAATAATACCAATGCTACATCCAGAACCCCACGGAACATGCCTTTTTTTTTTTTTACAGAGACGTATACTTAACGTAATATTAGATCATATCATTCCCTGAGATGAACTGTTAGTAGTCTCACTCTAAAACTTTCACTGTATCATTTAAAATTATAAATTGTTATTTTAAATGATTCTTGATAAAATATTAAACTACAAAATAAAATTTATATCAAGCTTTTCCTCATTTTGAAAAAAATAAATAACTCTATGAGACTTCCTTGTACATCCCACAGAAGTTACACAAAGTAATTACTTTTATTTTTTCTCTTTAAAAACAATTGTCTATTGATGAAGTATCAGAGGCAATTAAAAACACATTCACTCTTAAGAAACAGAAGTTGAGCATTTGCATACTGGTCTCAGAGCAGAAAAGCTTTGCTATCAGCAAGTTAGTAAGCTGATCAATAACTTAAATATAGCCTAAAGGCTATATGTAGGTGAATATTGATAGGAGTTGCTCATTTGTTGAAAAATAAATGCATTCTCTTCTGAAATGCCTACAAAGGCTCAGCTTGTAAGTCAGGAAGAGAAGCTGAGGGCTAAAAACAGCTGTACAGACTCAAACCCAACTTGCTTGCTCATTCCAGCCTGAAATGGGCTGGAGAAAGCACCTCAAGCTTTCCAAGACCCTAAAGAAACTTTCCTTAGTTTCAATGATTGCAGTTTTTTTATTTTTTTATTTTTTGATACTCATAAAAACTTCTGATGTGGGGCTGGAACAGTAACTGGTGGTTACAGTGCTTGCCTTGCATGCGCAAGGACATGGGTACAAACCCCAGCACCAACACGTACACAATGAAGTGTCACAGCAAAGATCCATGTGAAAAGCTGAGTAAAACTGATTCTTTCTCTCAATGTCCTTCTTCCTCTTAAAAAAATTTTAAAAAGACAATTACAATGAAGGGACAGAGGCTATTGCTTTGCTTAGTTCTATGTCTCAAATGCTGAGCGTTTATAGAATTTACGTCGGAAGCATTTTTAGAAACATAATTTATTCTGTAACAATCAAAGTAGCAAATCTATATATTTTTATTTTTTATTTTTGGATTCCAATATCATTTTTGCAAACTCACTATATGTTGAAAAGTATAAGCACATACTACAGTTGTTGTTTGTTTCTTGTTGTTAGTTTGTTTTTTAATGTTAGGTTTAATCCTTCTAAACACTGACAAATCATTCTTCTAAATGAAGCCAACATTACATTTCTCAACTTTTTTGTCTAATTAGATGTTATGTACTCAATGTGTTTTGCTAAAATTTATACTTTTAAATCTTTAACCTCAATGTAATAATGGCTTTAGGAGGTGGGGGTCTTAGGGAGGTGATTAAGACATAAATGGGGAGCCCTCTTGAGTGGAATTAGTGCCATTCTAAAAAGGAACACAGAGAACACTATGGGCAAACACAGTGAGAGGACAGATGTCTTTAAGCCAGAAAGGATATCCTCACTAGACTTCTAATCTCTCTTCTACTAGACCTTGGACTATGTAGCCTCCACAACTATGAGAAATAAATTTCTGTTCTTTATAAGTCACTTATTCTATGAAATAATCCTGTGGAAGCCTGAATGGACACTAAGGGAAGCTATAATACTTCAGACAACTGCAAAGTTTTCTGCAAAGTTTCCAGAGCAATGGATTTGGCTGACCATTCACTAAACCTCTTATCACATGAGCTGAAAAAAATCAAAATCAACTTTTCCACCTCTAGGCTGTTCTTCTGTCCAGAAAACACAATTATATATTTCTTTCAAATTTTTTTTAAAGAGAGAGGGACTATAAGAGAAAGAGAAAGAGACAATAAGAGAGAGAAAGACAGAAACAATTTTTATTTAGTTGTTCATGTGGCTTTCATTGCTCCCAAACTTCATAGTGTACATGGTGCTGGGGTTCGAACTCATGTAGTCATGCATGCCAGGCAAGTGCCGTAACTACCGAGCCACTGCTCTAGTCCCAATAATTATGTTTTATTTGTACTCAAACAGAAGGAAAGCCTACTCAAAATGTTTGTAAATTTTTTGGATTCCTAGCTGATATTAAAATATTGTTAAATTATAAAATATGTTGTTCTAAAAATTTTAAGATCATGTTAGAAGATTGTCCAGGAAAAGAAGCAAACTAAAATTGTCAGTTTTTAGGCAATGTGCAGTTCACATTTACAGTTCTCATCACCTGTGTTAGTGCAGTGTTGAAAGCATAATTCAAGATCATAATGGCCACCTTTTCATTTTATAACACTTATAGAGCTTAAATTTACTTCAAAATAGCAACATACATGTAATTAATGAATTTTGCCTGAGCTGGCTTCTATTGAAAATTACACATTATTTCTCTTTTCCTTCATTTCCCTTTCATTTTTCTGAGAGAGTGAGTTTAAAATACTTCTTTTGACCTTCAGGTTTAAAGGAGAAATCACTTTCTCAAAATTGCAGATCCACAAAATGTGACAAAGATTTTCATCTGTAGAATTTTTCCATCAAACTGAATGTGAAAGCTAAGGAGAGGGCTGAAGTAGTGGCTCAGTGGTATTGCACTGACCTGGCATGTGCAAGGACACAGGTTCAAACCTCAGTACCATATACACAAATGAGTGTTGGAGCAATGAAAACCAGATGAAAAACTAAATAAAGTTGATTCTTTCTTTCTCTGTCCCTCTCCCTCTCTCTTTAAAAAAAAAAAAAGCTAATGAGAAATCTGTTTTTTTTTTCCTCACTTTCATTTAAATGTAGATTAGTCATAAGGAAGCTCTGTTCACTCTTTCAGACCCTTGGAATTTTCATATACTCATGGACCGATTGCATGACTGAACTCACAACTAGGTTAGGTGAACAAAATAAGAGCACCTGATTATGTCAATGCATATTCTATTGCTATGTATATGTATGTGTGTGTATATATATAAGAATGGGATGGGAGCAAGCAAGAGGAAAAGGAAATACTGGTGACTGAATTAGAACAAGTTAAATTCCACGCTTTTATAATTATGTCACTGTATGCACTTACATATGTATACCTAAAACAAGAACCAATTGGAAAAAAAAGATGAGAGCACCTCAAAAACCCCTGCACTGGAACAGATATATCTCAGTTGTCTTAACATAGGAGCATACCTAACCTTAGGGTGAAGGACAGAAGCCTTTCATCACTACAGCATAGACATACATGAAACAGCCGCTCTTAGTTCCACAAGCCTATTTAAATATAGGAACATTTGTTTATCTAAGGACCTTGTTAATTATGGAATTTTGGTGCATCTAAAACTGTGATAACAGTATGACCTGATTATCTTTTCCTTTGCAAATTAATTCATGGCTTTTCCATAAACATTTTTTAAAAATTACCAAATTTATTTCATAGTCCTTTATGATACAAAGTGATTATTTGAGGATGCAAATTATGAATACTCTGAAAAATTATTTTTTCTTTCATGTAATATTGAAAATGTATAACGCCAGAGTAATGGAGAGAACTTATATGTAAAAATTTAAATATTCAAATTTAATTATTCATATAAACTCCAATTTTTACTTCTCATTAGAAACTAATTATTATTAAAGATCACTGCCTTCTGGGTATACTTGTATCAGTTATAAACCTTTCCAAAATGAATTTTTGCAAATATTTCAGCCAGGATTCTAGGTGGTTCATTTTGAATGATATATTATTTTCTTGTATGCAATTTTTTGTTTTTTTTCAAGAATACACAATTAATTACTCAATGTTTAATTATTATGCTATCGCATTTTCTGTGTCTTAATTTGTTACAATTTTAATTGACAATATGTTGAAACACACAAGTTTTTAGCTTTTTCCTGATTCAGATTTACTATTTTTTAAGTACAGATCTCATATGCCTTTATTCTTCTCTACAATTAGGAATTTTTTTTTTAAGAGAGAGGGACAGTGAGAGAGACAGAGGAGAAAGAGAGAAACAACTTTATTTAGTTTTTCACATGGCCTTAGTTGCGCCAGCACTCAGTTGTGTACGTGGTGCTGGGGTTTGAACCCGGGTCCTCATGCTTGACAGGCAAGCGCTGAAACCACTGAGTCACCGCTCCAGCCCAGGATTAGGAATCTTAACAAATTTTATTAAAGCAACTTGAGACACGAAGGTTAATGATTCCATGTTATAAAGTAAAAGACCTGTAGATCTCAGAACCCTTCTCAAATTCTTGCTGATGTTTTGTTATGGTTATTTTTCTCCAACAGAAGTGGACCAGCTTCTCTGATGGATTTTTTCCTTTGTGGTACCTCAACAAATATGGGGCTTTTTGGATGTATATTGTATGCATCCATGGGTGTATGAGCCTTCTCATATGGATAGACAAAGATCTCTCCAGAAAGCAATTTAATACTTTTCCGGTCTCAAACTTTCTTTAGAGAAAGACAGGTCTGAGCACCGGCTTTTACCACAAGTCAGGGAAGGATGACTTAAATTTTCCAGATTCAGGGTTACCCACTGTGTAAATAAAAGTAAAGACCTCTGGTAATGGGAGAAGCATTAAAAGATAAAAGAAAAAGGACATTCTTAGCACAGTGCCTCGGGTGCTTAGTAAAGGTCAATTACTTGCTTTAACATCTGGATTTCAGATTGTTCTTTCATCTGAAAATATTTTCTGTTTTAGGATTTTTTTGTCTTTGATTATATTTAGTCATTGTGCCATATCTTTTAAATGATCTATAGCTTTTAAATGATATAAAGATAAATATATATAATAATATATTTCTCATATATTGTATGCATTGTGCTATACAATGATTCAGGATTCTGATATCTGAGAATATGTGGATGCTTCTCTGAGGATTACTAATAGTTACTTTGTACTCTGAATTAAGATTCACCTTTCATAATGGTTGATGTATTTTGATTTATCACTAAATATATTGAAGCTACAATCACATTTTTTCTCTAGTATGAAGTACCCTTGAATAAAATATTATCACATTGTGTGAGTTTTGCATTAAAAATTGTAGTTACAGGGGCTGGAATGGTGCCTCAGTGGTTATGGTGCTGGCCTGGCAAGCGGGAGGATGCAAGTTCAAACCCCAGTACCACGTATACAACGGAAGTCTCAGAGCAATAAAAGCCACATGAAAAACTAAATAAAATTGATTCTCTCTCTCTCTCTCTCTCTCTCTCGCTGTCCCTCTCTCTTTAAAAAAACAAAATTGTAGTAACAACAAAATTTCACCTATTAGTGAATTTTATAATAATATAATACCTTCTGACTCTAGTTAGTAAAAATTTGGTTTATACAATTTGTGTCATTAGGTTGTTCACTTACCCATCATTAAATTGAAAAAATTGCATGCTTTCAGTATCATCAGTCTGATTACTTTCATTCTTTTGTCTAAATGGTATGAACTACATTTAAAAATCTGAATTGCTATTTTACTTTTTTCTGTATCTTCTTTTTTACTGTTGTTGACCATGCTGTGGTTTCTGCAAATGCTATGAAAACAATCTATCACTAAGCTACAGGCCTAATTTTTTGATTTGGTTCGGTTTGGATTTGTTTTCTATTTTGTGACAATATCTCAGTAAGTTGTCCTGGCTGCTCAAAATTATAATCCTTTTGTCTCAGCCTCCTGAGCAGCTGGGATTGCAAGTGTGTTTGCTCAAGCTATACTACTTGCAAAATGTATGAAATGCATAGAAGATTTAGAGGGTTTTGCATATTAATTTGTTTGGGGGAATAAATGAAGAAAATATGATGCCTGTGTCATCTAGAAACAAAACAAAACAGGTAAAAAAACAACAACAAAACACAAACTTTTATTAGCATCTAATCTTTGAAACATACTAAATCTACTTAAATGAGAGTGAGATTGAGAAAGACTGATGTGTTAATAAACTTTATGGGCACATTTCACTCTTATTGAAACTTTGTATATATATCCTGTCTTCCGGTAATACTTTTCAGCATATTATTGAGATAGCATTTTTTTTTCCTGAAAAGGGAGAAAATACAAAATCACTAGCTCTCTCTGCCCCAAATAAGGTAGTCTTTAAAAAAACAGGGGGAAAAAATTAATCCTTAATATTTTTTCTTAAAGTAGATCAATTTTTGTTTCTGCTATGATTTAGCAATCTTTTCATTTTATATATTTTTGGAATTAAAACTTAAGGAAAATTAAAGATATAAAGATAAATACATATAATAAAGGAAAGAAAAAGCACATCATGTCATGTTTAATTTTATTTAAATCAATAAGAACAAAATGGAAATGGGTGTCTGGTGAGAAAAAATTTTTAAAATAATGTAAGCTTCAAAATTTAAGTCAATATTGAAGGAGAGTTTTATTTCACTGTTGTGTGTTCAGACTGATATACAATTTTGGTTTCAAATGATAATTTGGTTTATAGGAGCTAAAGCATTTTAATTTACATAGTTATTTTAAATCTTAGATAATTATTTGTGATATCTTTGTTAAATCCAACAACTTATTTTGTGCCTTTAATTTAAACAAAATATATAGATTCCCTGAAACATCAATACAAAGGCAAAGAAATAAGTTAATATTTATTAATATGAAAACATTTTTAAATTCTAATGCTATTCTACAAAATTTACAATTCCCCAAATTGATGAATCACAGGAATTATTGGCCTGTGGAGCCCTCAGTGAACTAATTAACGTCCTTATGCATCATGAGATGTCATAGCTATAAAGTTTTCATGATACCATGAGGCCTTTCTGGGAAAATTACTGTAGGTTTCACAAAAGTTAACAAGCTTTACTTTATGATCCTCATCCGTGTAAAACCTTTGTCACTGATCTCTCTCCAATACCAATATTAAATATATATATAAAATTCCATTCTTTTTATGGTTCTGGTATTTACAGAAGCCCACCAAGAGAGAGCTTCAATGGAAAATATCTAGAGATTTGGAGTAATTTTCTTTGTGTGTGTGTGTGTGATTGTGTGTATGTGTGTGTGTGTAGAACTCCATTCATTTAAATGTATATTATGATTTGTACCACAAAGAGCTCAGTATGAATGCTTCAAAGACAGACTGTACAGTGAAGTAGAATGACTTTAAAAGTAAGGTGATTGTAAGAGTCCATCGTCATAGTATTAGAGCAAACACTTGTGCTTTGCAGCCTGTTTAAAGGAAAACGATCTAAGAATAGGTAAAAACATTTGGATGAATTGGAGGTATGGTTTGACCACTGAGACAACAAATGAGAATGAAAAACAAATGAGTTCTGAGGAAAAGAAAAATTTAAAATTACTTTTAGTTCTATGCAACTAGTTGAGTGATGGTGCTGTTTACTTATATAAAGATACCAAGGAAAATCAAGAAAATCAGTAACTACTGATTAATAAAATTATGTTTTATGCATGTAGAATATGATATAATGAAACTTACATATATAATTAATATTCAATAGTTGAATATTCTTTAAAATATTGTGGATGATATATGCATCTCATATCTAAATGGAGAAATCTACTAGAAGTAGGATATAGGATAATTAGTCATATATACATAATCTAGGGGCAGAGATCTGCTCTGGAGATATATAATTGGAAAGATGATTGCTATGTTTTGGATAAGAGGTATTCTCAAAAAAGTTCCTACATAAAGATAGAAGTATTCAGATGTGAAAATATTAGGTTATGAACAATGTAAACTGATCACTCCATCTTAGTTTGAATAGAGTAAGTGGGTGGCAAATGCAGGCAAGTAGGGTGTGGCTGGAGAAGGTGGGTCACCTAAGTTGTTTCCTGAAAGGGTTCACTGTACCTGTGACCCCTTCCCCTTTGTCTGTGCTTTCTGGTTACTGTGAATGGAGCAGTGTTCTTCCATCACCCTATTTCCACCATGATGTTTTGCCTCACCTTGGCCTCAAAGCAAGAGTCTAAGAACCATCTTGGAAACTATGAATCAAAACAAACTTTTCCACCTCTAAGTTGTTCTTGCCAGGTATTTTGGTCACAGCAACAGAAAAAGCTAACTAACACAAAAATTGGTTCCAAAAAAATGGGGTCCTGGATACGACTAATTTCACCATGTGCTTAGACAACATTGGAACTCTTTTGCAGGAGTTTGGAAAATTTTGGAGATGCAGACTAGAGAAGACATAGAATGTTGTAATGGAGCTAGTGAATGATTCTGATAGGAGTTCAGAAGTTCAAAATGCTGATAGGAATGTGAACAACACAGACAAGCTCATGAGACTTCAGAAGAGAAGAAGGGTTCTATTCAGAATCAGACTAGAAGCCATTCATGTTACATTCAGGCAAAGAATTTGTCCTCAAGTCGCTCATATTCTGAGATTTTGTGTGAATCTAAATTTAAAGGTGAGGGACTAATTAATCTGGTGGAGGAAATTTCAATGTAGCATAGCACTCAGGAAATGACATGTATTTTGCTAGCACTTTTTAGTCAAATTTACAGAGAATGGGGAGCAGAAAGCAGAGCGGAAGGATTTTATAAACCAACAGTTTGTCCAGAAAAGTGAGTGCAAACGAGCCAAGAAACATGTGGTTGTTGAAGAGATTATAGTTACAAAAGCAAAGTTAAGTACTTTACACAGAGACCCTAGGAAAGATTCTTTGAGGGCATCTCAGGAATTGTAAAGGCAACATTCATTACTGCCTCAAGGATGTAAAATAAAAATGCATTTGCGAGAAACCATTAGGATACACTGTTTGTATGGGGGTATAGGAAAATGTTTCACCTTGCTCAATCACCTAGACACTCAGAGGCTACTACAAAACTGAGCCCAGAGGGCACAAATACTGCTTGAGCTGGCAGCAGACCTTGGCGACATCTACATGGTGCTGATTCTGTAGGAATATAAGATGGTAGAGTTAGGGGATTATGGAGACTTCCATCAGGATTTCAAAGAAATTCCTTGAAGGTCAGGCAAAGTGTACCAGGGTCACAATCCCTTTTGGTTGTCCCTAGAGAAGGTTATGCATGAAGCTGTGGAGGTAAATCCAAAGCTGGAATGGAGATCTCACGAATTAAGAGATGGCCAATAAAATGACTGTGTGTTGAGGAAAACTTCTGGCTGCCAGTAGAGTGAACCCGAGAGAGAGAGGCCACCAGCATGCCAACTGGAAAGGTCAAATGGGTATGGGGCTGTACAAACCCTTTGGAGAGCCCAACTCATAGCCAAATATTCTAGATGCTGTATGCAGTTATGGGACTTGTTTGCCCAGCTGGGATTTGGTCTTAATTTAGCCCCATCTCTTCTTTCTGTAATATTATTCCTCCATTGTAGAACAGAATTATTTTCTCTATACCATTATGTATTAAATTGTGTAACTTGGTTTTTTCATTAAAAGGACTCACAGTCAAGAGTTTTTCTTGAAACTCAGATGAGAATTTGGTCTTAAAATTTTGGACAACACTAGATATCTCACAATTGTTAGGAATCTTGGAAAAAATAATGTATTTTGCCTTGCAAGATATGAGATGGGCATAAGGTTTTGGGGGTCAGAGGAATGCTACACTTACTTTTTATTTGAGGTGTCTCCCAAAAAGTCCTGCACTAATGAAGGAATATTCAGGGGTGATATAATTAGATTGTCAGAACTGTAACCTAAGCAGTGCATGTTACATTGTAAAGATTAATTGGTTGGTGACTGGAGGAGATGAGTCACTGAAGGTCTGCTCTGGAGGGGTCATCTTCTCTGTGGCTCCATGTCCTTCATCTCTCTTTACTTCCTGGACACCATGAATAGAACAGCACCCTTCTATCACTGCCCTTTCACCATATTTTGCCTCACCTGGGGCCCAGAGGAAAGAAGTTGTCTGGTCATGGACTGAACCTCTGAAACTGTGAAATGAAATAAACTCTTCTAATATGTTCTTGTAAGGAATGTTGGTAATAGTGACAAAAAAGTTAATTAACACTGTGACAATTAATGTTGTGGAACTAATGAGATCATCTAACAAGTGGAGGTAGATAAAGAAGAGAAAGGTATGAAGATTGATTTCTGGGCACTCAAATAATTAAGGATGAAGAAGAAAATTCAACAGGATGGAAGATGAATAGGCAGTGGAATGGGTAGAAACAAAGATTAGGGCTTCCTAAAGGGTAAGAGAATGCATTTTAAGAAATCCTTACACTGTCTGATAAATTTCTGAATCATAAACATGATGAATGAGAATTGATTATTAACATGGCAAGACTGAGTTCATTGGGAATCTTGACAAATATAATTTCAAATATGAGAACAACAGTCTGAATTTTCTCAGAATGGGTTAGAGAAAAAATGATCAGTTATACAATAATAAAATACCAACATGTCAAGATTTGTTAGGAAGGAAGGGAGTGGATAAGTATGACAGTTAATGGAAAAAACTAAGGACATAATGAATTTTCTAGCTGGAATTTTTGTAATTTTACTTAGTTTTGACTCACAGTACATTTGTAAAATGCTAGAATGGTTATGGAAAGATGTTGTTTTAGTCAGATTTGCATTGCTGTGACCAAAAGACCTGGCAAGAACAACATAAAAGTGGAAAAGATTATTTTGGCTTACTTTTTCAGAGGCTTAGTCCATGCTCAAATGACTCCATAATTCTGGGCTCAAGATGAGGCAGAACATCACGGCAGATGAAAGCACAACATGGAGCGGGCAGCAGAGAGAAGTTCAGTTCATCAAATACAAAATATAAACCCCCAAAGGCACACTGTGACCTACTTCTTCCAGTTGCACCCTACCTGCTCATAGTTACTATCCAATTAATCCAGATTAGTGGATTAATCCACTGATAGGTTATAATTCACGTTCTGATTATTTCACCTCTGAAAATTCTTACTTGTCTTACACATGACCTTTTGGGGGATACCTCATATCTAAACCATAACAATTATAAAGCCAATGATTGAATAGAAAAAAGGAAAATGATGTACAGTATTAGTAAATCAGGATAAGATACCTATTAGAAATGAAAAACTTATTTTGAGATAGGAAGAAAGAAATGATTGAGTAGTAGTAAGAGAATTTGGTTACTGACTTAATTAGCTTTTTCACTGCTCTCATCAAAACATCTGATACAAACAATTAGA
Organism: Aplodontia rufa; assembly: GCA_004027875.1. Classification (NCBI taxonomy): domain Eukaryota; kingdom Metazoa; phylum Chordata; class Mammalia; order Rodentia; family Aplodontiidae; genus Aplodontia; species Aplodontia rufa. Next base: position 22,413 of record PVKS010004486.1, on the reverse strand, counting down.
GTAATTAAAGTTTACTTTAGGATTCATGGTTTTGGAGGTCTCAGTCCAAAGACAGATGGCTCCATTCCTCCTGGTTATAGATGATGCTGAACATCACAGCAGAAGAGTATATTGAAGGGGAGGGCTCAAGACATCACCAGGAAGGAGAGAGAGAGAAAGAGAGAGAGGAGAGAGAGAGAGAGAGAGAGACTGTACTCTCCAGATATATATACCCCAAAGGCACACCCTCAATGACTCAGCCATACCCTATCTGCCTTCAGTTACCACTTAGTTAATCCTTATTAGGGGGTCATTTCACTGATAGGATTAACTGAATCATTTCACCTCTGAGCCTTCTTGAGTTGTCTCACACATGAGTTTTTGGGGTACATCTCACATCCGAACCATAACCGATACAAAGCTAAAAGAACATTACCTCCATTGGTTGGAATTTATTGTAGTTCATATTGTTCATACAGTTCAGTGAAATAAGAAACATTATCAGGTAAGAATGTGGACAGGTGAGCAGTAAAGAGTTAAGCACAGGAGGAGGTGTTTTGGCTTTTCAGAGAATGAAAGATAACATTGATGAATAAAATAATACAGTGTGTGCTTGGTTTTAAGGAGTCCTTTGAGATGTAGGGTACTAAAGTGGGCCAGGCAGAAAGATTGTGTTTGTTTCTTGTATCCTTCTCCTATCCTGGGGTGTATTCAAATAAATTAGAGAAATATTTTTTCCAGTTGAGTGAAAAAGAAAATAAAAGAAAAAGTAAGAAGGAAAGAAAGAAAAAAAAAAGCAAAAGACCTAGACTATTATGCTAGGATTGGCTAGGTAATTGTACAGAAGCTAACTACTCAAAATTTTAACTTCATGCTAAATAATTTTTCTCAATTATATTATATGTCTAACATATATCAGCAGTGAGCTGCTCTGAACAGTCACTTAGATGTCCAAGATAACAGGGCATGTCATCATTTCACTGTACCAGCTGGGATATGGCCTTCCCTGTTATTCACAGCATGGAGAAGAACCATTAAATACCCCATATTAGGAGTGAGAAGTTTCAGCAGGAAGTTTATACTGATTAACTACTTGGCAATATTTCCTTCTGGTTAGTTCTATTTTGCTTCAGAATTTCTTAAACAAGCATCATTCTATAGATACCCAAGGTATGTGGCTCAAAGCCAAAGAAAATCATACAAAGGTATTCTACAATAATATTAATCTATTTTACAAAAATATTATATCATTATTTGGTTGGAAAAAGATATTTAGAAAAAGCATGAAGATTCTGGCTTTAACTTCCTATTGAACTGCAGTTCTCTCCATGACTGATACACAGGTATTATCTCTCTATTGGAGCTGCACTACTAGTTATTGCTTTTTAATTATACATACAAAATTATTTCATTGTTGCTCAACTCAAGATTTTTGAGTTGAAGAGCATTTAATCAAGCATTTCTCTTATTATATTTTCCATTTATTCCTGACATTTCTGTGTACCGGTGTTTTTTAAATGAGGTGTGGTATCGAATTTTTTTAATCTAACAATTGCATTTGAGGTCTTGCCCGCATCTCTGGGATTTGGGTGAGGGTTGTGTCCTGTTTTACTGTCTTTTAAGTTTACACTTAGCATGTTTCTTTTCTCTGCTCCCTTTGCCCACTGGGGTCTCCTCTTTGGCTCCTGAAGTTTGCTGCTTAGCATTGGAAGTACAGCAGGAAGGTGATCACGCTTCAGTTTCTTGCGGGACCTCTAGCAAAGGGAGTGATCAGTGAAGGCCATCCTTATCTTGGGATTTACAAGGCTGGGGTGTTTTTGGTATCTGCTGTCCACGGCTCTCCACTGTTAACTGAATACTTTGCCAGTGCACTAATCTCTTTGGAGATAAAATTTACTACTATGTTACTAAATGTTAATTTCTTTTGCAGAAAATACTGTACCATGTCTAAATTAATTATTAATATTTAAAATATTTCATTCCTTAACTCCCCCTCATTTGCTTTGCCAATGTCTTATTCAGTTCCTTTGTTTGGCAGAATTCTGCAAAATGTATGTTACCCACTAGTGAGATTTTCAGCCCCTGATGTGTTTTTATTGATTTGTTTATGGTAGTAGCTTGTCCTAAAATGTGTGTAGAAAACAGGTATTTTATGATAAAATTGCTGTGTAGTGCATGCTCTGTGTGGAATTCAGAGGAGAACTCAACTCATTGATTAACAATGCCAGAAAATGCAAGTAACTAGCCATTGTTCAAATGACAGTGGTGCTATTTCTCTTTCGTGGCCTTTTAGACTTTTGTTACCCTAAAATTTCATTTTGTCTGGAACCCATTTTCCACCTTGTCTTTCTTGATAGTATTTTTTTTCTACTTTGAAACCGTTTCTAAATAAAATTCTGTATTTCAAGGAAAAAAAATAGAAGAATAGAAGGCATCGGTTAAAAACAAAAAAATGTTAAGATAATAATAGGAACAAAAAAGACAACATGGATAATTTCATCTATTCTTTAAGTCATTCTGGCATGTCATGGTCTGTGAATGATGTTTGCTAAAGAATTTATTTGAAGTGATAACTGCAAAAAGGGTAGAGTTGAGTGGATAAAAAGTAAATAAAATATGAATAAAATGAAGTTATTATTTCCTCCTATTCCCAATTTACTGTTTAAAAATCTCAGACTTAATGAAGTTACTAGTTAACATAGAGATTTGTATCTGACAAAGAGCCAATTGATTTGTGCTTAGTTGAGCAAATTACCAAGGAAATAGTAGTTTATTGCCCCTTTGGATATTAAACAGTTGTTTTATATAACCCATCAATTTTGTCATTCTATAAGCACTCTGGTTTCTCAAATGATCTTTGAACTACCAATATATCAGAATGAGTTACTCGTTAATTAATTTGCTAAGAAATGTGACATGTTCAATTTACATATTCTATGATTTGACCTTCTTGAGAATTGTATTAATTATACACCTTTCAACAGCTTGTGTATTTACTGTATTGACTTTCACAATCTCTGATTCCTTTCTTTGTACTCTATAATTCTGAAATCCTAATAATTTGTATTATAAATGTGCTTTGCATTGTTTCCATAGATTTAACTTAGGATATGAGATGTGAGATGCTTACTCCAAATTATTAATCAGACAGGTGAGACTTCACATATAAAAGGCAACTTTTGTTCCTGAGCACTTTCAGTTGATCATCAGATTGTACGAGAGACAGAAACTCCAGGAATAGGGATGTAAGAAACTTCATATTCTGACAGTGCCAACCTCCTGGGGATATTGTATATGTTCAGAGAGGTTTCACAATGATCCGCTGACATTTTTTCTGAACTTGGAGAATTCATTTCCTTTCATCTTCTCTCCTGCCAGCAGTCTTTCTCTTCACTAGGATGAAATACACAAAATTATACAAAAAATAGAAGAACAGCCCATGCATTCTCCTTTTCTAGCCTATTCTTAAGGCAAGTATTCAGTCTTTCTTCAGTTTTCTAAGTTACCTATTACACCCAGTTATTTTGGGGAGAGACACAGGAAGTGAGAAGTAAAGAATAAAATCATTATTTAAAAAGGAAAAATAAATGACAAAGTATTTACAGCTTAAATATTAATAATGTGTGTTAGGTTTATAATATGTTTAGTGATCATTTGGATAATTGCCCGTAATTACATGAGAATCTTGCATATTAGATATAATGACGAACAAGCTTAGTGAGTTAAATGTCAACATATTTAGTAATGTCAGCTTTTGGTGGAAAAGTTCAAGAGAAATTGTGTATATCAATATTGCCTTCAGAATAGAAAAGTCACTAGTCTGTAATTTCCATCCTTGCATATGTAATGGATAATACCTACTTCTTGATTGCTTTAAGAAATATAATGATGATTTTGAGTTAACCGTCTTTAGGAAAAAGCAACACTGAAGGTACTTTTTCTATACTATTAGACAATATTAAACTGTACTTGATGATATGGGATAATTAGGCTATTTCAATACAATGGATTAACAGGACTATTTAGAGAATACAAAAGAAAGTAAAAACATTTCCATGGGCATATTTATAAAATTCAAATTCAATTAAACAAATATTAAAGTGCAAGGAATAAATTTTTTCCATAAAAATCCTGATCTATAAAAATACTTACTAGAAACTGAAATGAAAAATATAGATTCAAAGTGTACCAAAAATATTTTGGAAAGTAGCTTTTAGAAAGTGCTGCAGGTTTTTCTGGGCATGGTGGCACAACAAGCATAAATGATATCTAAAGCAAAAAGAAAATAATATTTGAGCACATCTAAAAAGATGTATTGAATATTTCACTGAAAAAATCCTCATAAAGGAAATTCAAACTGATAAAACTTTCATACCAATTGTCTACCAAAAGAACATAGTGGCAAATAAATAGCATAATTGATTTTTAAAGAAGAGATAGAAAAAAATTAGATAATTTCGCTGGAGCAGTGGCTTGGCAGTTACTGCACTTGCCTGGCATGTGCAAGGACATGGGTTCAAATCCCAGCACCACATATACAACTAAGTATCAGAGCAATTAAAGTCATGTGTAAAACTAATAAAAATCGATTTTGTCTCTCTCTCTCCCACTGTCCATCTCTTTAAAAAAATGAATTAGATAATTAGTATCACTTGTTTTTGTATAAGTCAAAATATAAAACCTTTTGCAAGCATTTGGCCTGAGCAACAGCAAAAATGAAATTGGATAGGGATATCAATTTGCTCCCTGTTGTGTTAAGTGACCTGAGGAAAATGGCTATATTGAAAATACTTATTCAACTTTATTCCACTGAAAAAGTGCTTCATAATCACTTTATACAGTATTCAAAAAGTAAACGACAATTCTTTCAGTCAGACATCATATCTTCATTTTAATACTAATGCATTTATTATTTGAAACAACAGCATAAGTTACTGAAAGAACAGTATTGTGATTCCTTGGATTGCACAATCCATTATGAATTTGAGACTATTATAAAAAATTGAAAAACTGCTTAAGGGGTTTCCAATTCATAAATAAGTAATATCAAATATCACCTTATATTCCATTGAATAAAACAAGAAAACTAACACATACATGTACATAAGTACAATTAAATATTTTAAGATATTTTTATCTTCATAAGCAAGCATCTTAATATTTTTATAACTTTTACCTATCATTGGATCATTGATAATCAAAACTACAGGCTTGGCTTTACTTTCAGAAATGACTTTATGTCAAGAAGTGATAAATAACTTTGCACTTTTGCAACTAGTGTGATTTAATTGATAGCATTTCTTGTTTAGTTTTATGTAGTTAATTAGGAATTTTAGAGTATGTATGAAGTTGAATTATAAATGTTCCTTTCAAATCTGAGATCCTTCAGATTTCATGAATAAAGCAACATAAAACAGCATATCTTAACAGTTTAAAGATAAATATTAAATACCATAATAACAAAGTGCCACACTTTTAAGTTAATAGTAATGTATTACATGTTCTTTGTAATTTCAAAAGATAAGTCCTAAATTGTCTTTGCCATAATTTATCCAATTATTACATGAAGATAACAAAACCTTCTTCATATGGGATCATTATGAGTATTGAATTAGATAATGGTTTACAATATATGGTATAGTTTCTGACCCACGGTGATCGTGGACAAATGTTTTTGATTACTCTGTTGATTTTTGATAAATTCACAATGGAAATGTGAATAGTTTCTTGTTAAGTATTTATTTAGATCTATTTTTTATTGACCACATCATATTTTTTAAATATTTTCTTTCTCTTGGTGATTTGTAAGGGGACTTTAATAGCATTCATTTTATATGTCATTTGTTTGACATTATCAACAATTAATAAAATTGGCAACAAAGCAAATCTAACTAGGGAGACATCTTTGCTATACATTCAGATAAGGAGACGTGGTAACTTGTTTAAATAGTTAAGCTAGGTAAATAAGGCCCTCGAAATTTTATTTAATTTTTAATAGAAGTCTTTAGTACTTTTTGTAAGTTAAACTAGGGATGACGGATGTACCTCACAGAAGAGTTCTGTCAGGAGTCAAATTGTTCTTTTGTTGGCTCTGATAATCATTACCTACAGAGCTGCAGAAAGGGTTTAGAGTCTAACCTGTCAGTTATTTCTGAAGCGCTGTGGTGTCCCCAGTGGAAATTTTAAATTTTAGGAAGATGATGGGTAACAGTGAATCTATGAGTCTATTTCCTTCAAACTCTCTCTCCTACTTCATCCTATCTCATGTCAGAAGAACTGGCATTCCAACGACTGATACAACTATATTGTAATATGCTTCTTTTTTAAGAGAAGGATCATAAATATTTTTCTATATAATTTTTAACTTTATTTAATATATATATATATGTAATTTCAATTTCTGACTTTAAATGTTTTACCAAGTGATCTTTGCCAAGTATCATTTATATAAAGACCGCAAACTTAAACCATAAGGGTGTCATTTGCTTAGCTCTTCAAGTTTAAGAAAATGAATTTTTTTCAAGTCTTCACCCAATTCTTATATAAGGGAGTTACACATAAATTTACTAAAAAAAAAATCAAAGTTATCATTGCTCTTGAACATAGAACATTACTCTCCTATTGGGTGAATAATTACAAAGGTATTTGATATCATTTTTCCTATTACTCTCACATAGAATATATTTTTCTAGGAATTTGAATGTCACAATTGGAAAGAATGTTGCTACATTTTGTGTCTTATATATTCCCCAAAGACCATGAGTTAAAGAATTCATCCTCAATCAAATGTTAACTTTAATTGAAGGGTTATTGGGAGGTGGTGGGGTCTTTAAGTGGTGTGGCCTATCTGGGGGTCCCTAGGTCATTGTGGATGTGCCTTCAAAGAGGACTGTGGGATCTCATCCCTTTCTTATTCCTTCTGGCTTCTTGGCTATGAGTTGAGGTATTTCTTTTCTGCAACATGCTTCTGTCATGATGTACTGCCTTGCCAGAGGCCCAAAGCAGTGTGGTCAATCAATCATGGCCTGGAATCTCCAAATTTATGAGTAAAAATAAACTTTTATCTTCAGAAGTTAATCATATTGGATGTTTTTTATGCGACAAAAATGACTCAGATAGGTATGCAAAGAAAATAGTATTTTATTTTGGTTCATTTCACTAGAAAAAAGATAAGAAAAACAAAAATAATATAAATGTAAAACACAGGAGCTAATGTGAATTGTGTACTCACAGTTTCCCTGTTATCGTTCCAAGGAATTTGTGTGTGTTCATTTTTATAATTCTCACAATAACCTTGTCATCATTTCTACCACTTTAATGAGAATAGAGTTGTGGGATAGAGATGATTAAGTGATTTCCTATGGTCACAAATAAAGTTTAATGGGAAGAATCTTGATTCAACATGAGTAAGAAAGACACTAAAGTCTTCAATTTTACACTATGTTATGTTAACTTTGAATGAGAATTGCAATTTGCCATGTTCATTTATATGTAAAATTCATTAATAGGTAATTTCAGTATGCTAGACAACTGAAATAAATTATATTTCTACCAGATGTTTTATACTCCTACTCTAAATTACAATTATCTATTTCTGATTGCATTTTCTTATTTTTAAACTACTGATAGATGTCTTAATGGATATTTATACTCATGAACATATACCTGAAATGTAATATTAAGAAGTAAAAGAAATTTTTAACTATTGGCAACATTTAACATCTTCAGATTCATTTACATTCTCTCCTATTACAGATAAGCAAATTCTTATTGGGCAGAGTTTATAAAATAGTGAAAATGTTTTCAAAACTTAAAAAATACTTGCTAATTTATCAAGCAAAACAATAATTTTTGTATTTCTACATTATTATTTTCCAGATGTAGTTTACAAATAACCATTTTGAAATAATAAATCATCACAGTAGGCCTGGTTTGTGAGCTGAATCTTTCATTTCCTTTATTTTATTTTTTTCTTTCATTTCCTTTAATAACATTTTTTAATGTCCAAATGTCCTTTTACAACTAATTTTCGGGGAATGCATAAGTGAACATGTCTTAAAACAACATTTGGGCTGTCTTGGAAGTGATATCTACTTTAGTATTCCTATCAACATAGTGTTGATGAATTAGTTAATTTCATTACATCTATGTTTGTGAAAATATGGGGCTCATTTTTCTTGTACCTGTGTGGAAAAAAATTTGAAGAATTTCTATGATATGTCATCTTAGGAAGAAAATATTGAAGGTAAAATCATGTGATTTAGATAATGATTAACTACCTGTATTTTCAACATCAAATTCATATTTCTTTAAAAAATTCTCATTTTCATAGAAAATGAAGGATGAATTCTTATGATATTATCAGATAATAATTCCAAAGTAAAGACAGGGATATTTTATGGAATTTGCATTCATTAAAGAAGATTTAGAAGTCAAAAATGCAAATTGACTCCTGGAGTCTTATTATTCTCTGTTTTCTGTATGAAAGCCAAGGACATTAAATGTTTTAAAATTCAAGATTTTAATTGTCTAAGACCTTGAAAATATTTCTCAAACATTATTGTTGATGAGAAAGTTCAAACTGAAGAAAACTTTTAAGATATTTATGACTTTTTTTCTCTGCAATTAAAAAAAAACATTTCTAACACTTTTTATAACTTTAAGCAAGGTTCATGGTTTGATCAACTTGCTTCATAATGAATAATGCCCTGTTTTTGAAAAGATACTTTATTATAAACTATATGTTAAGAGTATGTCAAATATATATATTTTATTCAAAATTGTCTGCCTTCTTGTGTGAGTAAAGAGTAACTACATTGCTGCCTCCCTCCCTAGATATCTTCCTGGCCTCCCGCCCTCTCTCTTTCCTTCCACTTCTCCCCTCCCCTTCTACCTCCCACGTATCTATGGCTCCATTGGATTTTGCGTTGCTTCGACTTTGGTGAGTCTAGTACATGCACTTGAGTACCTTTCACTCAAGCCTGGGCTTTGTTTTAGCCTCCACAAATGAGGGGAAGCATTTGTCCTTTGAGTCTCTGGGTTTGGTTAATTTCACTCAGCAAAATTTCTTCCATTGCCTTCCGCTTACCTTCAAATGTCATAATATTGTTGTTTCTAATAGCTGAATAGAACTCCACTATATATATGCACACATATACCACAGCTTTTGGATCCATTCATCTAGTACAGGACATCTGTGTTGATTCCATAATTTAACTACTGTAAATTGAGTTGCTATGAACATTGATTTTGCTATGTCACTGTAATGTGCTGATTCTAGCTCCTCTGGGAAAACACCCAGAAGAGGAAAAGTTGGGTCATGCGGTCGATCTATCTCTAATTTTTTGAGGAGTCTCCACTCTGCTTTCAAGAGAAGCCATAAAAATCTGCATTTCCACCAATGTTGTGGTAATGTTCCTATCTCCCCACAATCCCTCCAGCATTTGCTAATGTTTGTATTATTCATCTTTGCCAGTCTGACTGGAATGAGGAGAAATCTTAATGTAGTTTGATTTACATTTCTCTTATTATTAATGATTTAGAATACTTTCTCATGTATTTATTGACTGCTTGATTTCCTCTGTTGTCTATCCTGAAGGATAGACAGTGTAATCATTACTCTAGATGACTCACATAATGTCCTGTGACCATTAGGTGCTCTGACAATAGGGTAAATACCTTGTTTGGACTGTTTGAGAATTGTTTTAACAAAATGGGTTATGCCACTGGCTTTCTAACAGACATATTATGAGAAATAATATAAAAATATTACCATATTTATGTTATATATGTTACAAAGACACAATTCCACAACATTATATCGTGATTCATGAGTCAAACTTTTTTGAATTTTCCTTTTAGAGTTTCATGAAGAAATTGATTAGTTTTACTTAATGAAAATTTCTGTTTCTGTTTCTAATTTTATTTTGTCTCTTAAAAACAACTTCTAGAGAAAATAGAGGATACCATGTAAAATATTTTGTGTAATTAAGGTCAAGATAGTCATTATTTACTTTTAATTGAATTTTAACTATAATGAATAGGAGTTAAAAATTTCATGCATTTGGCTCTTCAGTCTCCACAGAGAAAAACCTAAATCTAATCTAATTTTAATATTAAGATAAATATGACAAATTAAAAAATGTTTGATGAGCATCCTATTCCATGTCCAGTATAATCATGCTCAGTTTATTTCAGTATAATTGATTATCAGTCTATAAAGCTCTCATTGAGTTTGTTGGTTAAATGATTGGTTAAATAAGTGATTTCAACACATATTAGATATAACATAATGAATGAAAAAGTATTTTTAAATTGTCTTACTAATACATACATAGAATACTTCAATGCATTCTGAAACATACAGAAAATATGAATTACATCTATATTTCAGAGAATTATCTATTCCTGATTATTGTAGCTAAAACAGTTTAATAACATGAAGTTAACTTATATTTTTACTTTTAAAGGTCCATTATACATACACATTTCTCTTTATATCAAGTTAATTAGCTAATTCAGAAAATGTTTAATCATGGAAACACACGAAAGTGAACATGCTTTGTAGTGACATTATCTTATGCTATTAATATCATACACTATTCATTTTGAAAGGCAGTTCTAGAAACATGCAGTTTTCTTCAAGTAAATTTGAAATAAAAATGTACATTTAAGTATCTTCAGATGTAATGAATTTCATGCACCCTGGAACTACTAAAGTGACTTCTTTCTTGGGTGATAAAATCTGTCAATGAAATGTGCCAAAATAGCCAATGTTACAGCAATTAAAAGTAGAAGCCCTTTGGCAAGAAACATTTTTAAAACATAATTCTTTTGAATATTTTCTACTGTATATTTTATGATGATATTCCACCTTTGAAATAGAACAGTGAACACACATTTAAGATCTATTTGATGACTTGAGGTCATCATTAGGAACACTCATACCACAGTATAATCATGTTATGACTGACATCTGTATTGATGTTTGACCTTATAATACTAGGTTCAGACTTCTTTACTTTCTCAATTTTTCTGGTTATTTTAAGGCTTCTGCTTTCTTGTAGCTCATAACATGAAACATCTTTCTGACTTTAGTCTTCAAAATTTGCTTATTCTAAAATACTAAAATACTGATAATCTTATTAAAATAGACTGAAAATTTAAAACACAAATTTTTCCTAAATGTGAACTTTTCTATTCTGATAACCTTGTGAAAGGATATGCTTTTGGAATATGGGATTAGAATAAGTGTCTCAGAGAGGGTCATGGAAAAATTTGTATTATTGTTTTATATTCATTCAAATAATGTAAACTGTTGTCTGCCACCTTAAATCACAAAAATTATGTTTGTTTGAACTAAAAAAGAAAATGGATACGCATATGTACCCTCCCAGACTTCCTCAAATGCTTGGTTTGACTATTCAAATAGTCTATTTTTATGTTATGCCAAGTAAGTTTCATGACTCTAGTTGTAGCTTATTGAATAGAGTATAACTATGAAAATTAATTTTTTAGAAAACACATTTCATCTTTTTTAGTTACCTATAAAATTCAGAATTCAGTTCATTAGCACAGCACTTATTAAAACATAATTATCATGAATCTTCTGTTACATGGTTTTCACTTGCTTTCATTATGACTTCAAAATCTTTAAACTTGCCTGCACAGCAGTGTTCAAATATTTTTCATTGCATGGTTCCTATTTTTTAAAATTTACAATATCTTTGCACATTATAAATTTGCATCCTAACATTGTAAATTCTTATTCTTGCTTAATAGTAAATGATATAATTAAACAATTATGACAAGTGTATTGCTAAATGTTTAAAATACAATCAGAATGTAGCCTAAAATTTTAGAAAAATTAGAATCCAAATGTAAAATATTTCAATATACCCACAAATGATATGCTACCCTTTAAAAAGTTATCTATACAATTTCTCTAAAAATAATAAAATTTTACATATTTGAAATCCATATTTTAACTCATATCCATTCCCATTTTCTACAGATTGCTATTCTAATATACTATCATTTTAATGTTTATAAGTCTTATATTAATCACTGTATCATATGTATTTGAAAAATGTTTATAATGAAAATTAGTTTTCTTGGACTATATCTCAAAGCAAAATGGAATTTTTGACTTTCAGTTAGTATGCATGGATAAATATTTCATTCTGAGTTTTAGAAAAGAGTTATCTTTATACTTATCTTTTAAGATTTAGTAGGCATAAATTCATTTTATGTGTATATACACACACACATATACCATCTAATATAATTCACTTTTATACACTCCTCCTGAGTACATTATGATAATTAAATAGCTATTTTGAGAAAAGTTATTCCAGTTTTGTACATAAGACCAGAAGATGGTGACATGTATTTTTACTTCTGGGAAAGAAACTGAATTCCTTGTACCTTTTTGTAATGATTAAAAGCCCAAGATTTAGTGAAGTTATTTTGTTAATATGAAAAAATTTTATTGGTATTGAAAATGATTTCTTCTCAGTAGTACAGATAACCCAAAGTTAATGAGCCTGTAGGAAGATATATCAGTTTTATATTTACCTGAAATTATTTCCAAATATTTGTTAAATTACCTATAAATATCCTAGATTCTCAGATCTTTTTTATTGGTGATAGCATTTTATCAGTTTCCTAATTAATGCAATAAATGTAATATATTATATAAGCTTATTTTATATTTACAGTTATGAGTTTGCATTTCTGAAAAATGTTCTTAAACTTTACAACAAAATGTTTTCAATGATCTGTGAATTGAGACATCAATTAAATTCTCCTTCAGTTTTGAAATAAAATTGCAGAGGATTCATTGCTTATTCATTAGAATTATTAACTTTCTTTCTCTGATGTATATCAATAAGGATTTGCCAAGGCTTATAAAATGAACTTCATTATGCCTTTTATTTCTTAACTATTATCATAGAGCTAAAGTTAGATGAATTTGGAGCAAAAAAAAAAAAATCCTGATAAGAAATGGACAAGGAGATATACTCACACACCACACCCACACACACACACATATCAATTGCAGACATGAATGCATGTAATTTCATAGTTGAAAATAATCAATATTTTATATTAGGCAATCAACATATTAGCAAAACAGAGCAGCTAAAGGAGGAGAATTAATCCTAATTAAATGCAGTTGATTTTTTTGATGTTCAAAACATTAAAAACCAAGACTGCTTTTTACCCTTCGTAATTAAATATATGCCTTTTTTTCTCATTTGAGATTGCAGTAAAGCCTTTTTGTTGAAAATAACTCATACAACATCATGAATAACACTAATAGGAGTCATTTTAGGGACATTGGAAAATATAATGTTTAAAAAGGCATATAAATTATGACTGCATTTTTACATACTTCAGAATATTTCAATATATTATAAGTGCATCACATGAATGAATAAACTAGTAAATGTGTGATTTTACTATCAATAATAACCAGTAGACTGGTAACATAGAAAGACTTTTTATTGATTACCAACATATAAATATATGTACAGAAAGGAATGTTAATGAAATAGTTTTTATTGTTTTGTATTATTGTTTAAAATATGAAAAATACTTTTAATGATATTTTCTTAAAAATAAAAAATTGATTTGTCAGAGGTAAACATGAGAGTTTCAACCAATTCTTCCTTGAATGTATAACTAAGACAAAAAACAATATAAATTTTTCAGGCCTTTAACTACAATAATGAAGTACCTTAGATTCTATGGCTTCTAAACAATGGAAATTTTCTTCACCATTCTGGAGGCTGAGCAACCCTACATCAAAATGCCAGTAGATTTAGTGTGTAGTTCATGCATGACACTTTCTAGCAGAATCCTGACATGGTGGAAGAGGCAAGGATCTCTTTGGGGCTTCTTTTAAGGGCACTGATTTCATTACTGAGGATACACCCTTCATGACTTAATGACCTCTCAAAGATTCCACTTCCTAAACTTTATACTGGAAGTTAGGATTTCAACATATGGATATGAGGGATTCAAGTAGTCTAAAAGCAATGGTTGTACTGATTTTAAGCCCCTTAAAATTTCTATCACAGATGAAAATGCAGAAAATATGATCTTCATATCCTACATTGATATCTTCTTGTACACTTTAAAAATGTTTTCCTAAATTTTAATACAAAAATTGAACATTACTGTTTTATGTCACAAGTGGAGAGAAAAGAGAGAGCGAAGAGAGAGAGATATTTCAAGCCTCATTATGGGTTTGTAAATTACATGAATAAAAAAACAAGTTGAGATTTAATTTCTTCAGAACAATATTTTTGGTTTATTTTCAAAGGAATCTCCATGAATAATACTAAATTCTTTGACAATAGTTGAGAATTGAAAACATGAATGAGTTCATTAAGTTTAAATTGTCAACTGTGTTGCTCAAAATCATTGAAACAACCGAAACTATAACGTTACAAGTTATGCTGATGTATTTATAATAAGACTTTCACTCTTACTTTATGCATTAGGAAAAAATATAAAGCACACGACAGCACGAAAATCCCGTGACAAAAACAATGCTTAGTTTCATATGGAGTTTGAATATTCTTTTTGTTGGCCCACAAAATTGTTTTTTACAGCCAAGGATAGGGGATGGGGTTTCAAGGTAACAACATTTGGAATGGAGGAAAGATATGAATTTCTTTTGTACAGTGAGAGCAACAGGATTGTGTGCTTATGATAAGGGACAGGGAAGAAGAGCTATCATGATCTTTAACCAAGCCTGTTTCTTCAGGCATATACAATTTACAAAGAAGTTGAGTATCTGGAAAACTTTACTTGAAAGACTGAATGTCTTCATTCCCCTTAGGAAATTAGCCTTCTTCAGGAAGGTATAAAAATAATTTTGAAATTTTGGCTTCTACTATCAAAATCCCCTATGGCCAAGGTAACATGCTGTAAAATTTCACTTAAATACACTGGGTGGTTTATGAACTAGGACTGGAGGGACCCACTCCCTTTCACTTTCCTTTTTAATGCCATCACTGAAGATATTTTAAATCTCCTCACCTTAATTACTACTTTATTCATGAAGCCTCCTAATGTGATTCTAAGCCTTCATCCCATGGAGTATTACCACAGTGTTCTTCTCCTTTATTTATAGCTTACTTTATTCCTCTTACCGTTCTTTTCACTTTATTGATAAAAATGAACTCCGGTTAGAATTGAAGCTCCCCTCCCCTCCGCTTCCATTTACAGCCATCTTCAACAAAGAATATTCTTTATAACATGCTTTTCAGAGCCTGAAGGAGATGTGGGGACATTTCCTCCTGCCCATGGTCATCACACATGACGTTCTTTATCTTATTGCTGTCATCTATCAACTTCCTCTCTATATCCATTCACTCATAAATTTTGATACTTAGTTTATTGTCATCATCTTTACAACTATTCTCCCCTTCACTCCACAACAGCAAGATGCCTAATGCTGTGGTGTCTTATACATTACCTTCCTCAATTTCAAAGAGCTTTCTGGCCATCAATTCAATCACTGATAATGTTATTGATATATTATCACTGATAACTGCACCATTTCAAAAGTCTCTGTTTCAGGCATCCTAACCAGGTCCCTCCCACTGGTCAAGTGACTGGTCAAGTTTCCTAGTCACTTATTTAAAAACATTCCATTTCAATTCTCAACATATTAATTCTACTGCTGTTTTATTATCTATCAACCCATCCATGCCCCTCTGTATTTATTTCTTAGTTAATAACCAACAGTTCAATGTTTAAAACATTCATTTTCAAGTATTGCAGGGTTTGTTCCTCCTCTTTGTTTCCGCTGGTGATCCTAAATATTTTCTCACTCTGAAACTGTGTTCAACTAACTGAACAGTTGATAGAGCTGTTGAAGTAAGCTTTTAGATATAAATAAAACTCAGACATTGCTTCAGAAAAGTCCTGATAATTTATACCTTTAACATCTGATGCAATCTAGTTTTTTGTTTCTAATTCTTACCTATTATCTAAACTCAAGACTCACTTAAGAATAATGTTTCAGTCTTCCTTTTCCTTCCTTGATTAGCAAATTATTCCTCTCAATTGATCATTCACATCAGCTCGTAACGTGGTATTTATCATTTTCCTATTTTACTTTATTTTTTATTTTCCTGTTTAAAAAATTCAATTTCATTATCCACACAAATTTCCACAATTTTTACCTATTGTTTACAGTGAAGTTACTCAAAAGAGTGGTTATGATTCTACTTTCAATTCTCCCTCCTATTTATTTGTGAAATCACTATAATAGGCTTTATTTTTCAAAAATGTCTTCAAGGTTGTGCTTAGCAATATTACAAATGACTTCTCAATAAAATAACGCTAAACTCATTTTTTATCTTCACCTTAACTTTTAAGCAGCATTTATCTCAGTAGATAAATCCTTCTGTGATTTAATGATCAAAAATTATCTTCTTTCTCAGTCACTTCTGCTTATTCTCTTCTCTCATACATTTTGCACAGTAGTCATCAAATTTAGTCCTTGTCATTTCCTATTCCCTATCTAAATTTATCATCTTAATGGCCATTTTTTGTTTTCACTTAAAGCACCAAATAAATGCTTATGTTTCCTTCCTCATGTCTTTTTGAACTGCATTATATATCTGTGTTATCAAATACCTACTTATGAGACAACTCAAGTGTACCACAGTTATTCAATTCCTGGTATTCTCCATTTCACTTGATGACAATTATATCCTTTATATCATCAGTTGAAATAGCTGCAGTCATGCTTAGCTGCAGTTTCTTACATTTTACCCATCTCTAATCAATCAACAGATTAAACGTAGTTCACCTTCAAAATATAGTTAAAATATGACTATCACCACTTCTGTTGCTACCACCTAAGTTTGGGCTGCATTCATTTAATTCCCAGACTGCCAGTCTCCCTTCATCCATAATTCCTGCAATCTCTTTAAAGTAAAGCTACCAAAGTGATTAGTTTAATACTGAAGCAAAATTTTGTCAAATCTCTGATTAACAATTATATGGAGTGATGTTTAATTTTAACTTTCCATTTGACAAGACTACAAACTCTTCAGATGATAAATGCAGCATTATTTTTTTAGTCAATGGATTGGCCAAGGAAGATATTCCTCTCACTCAGTGGTGGGGGGCACCATTCAGTTGACTCAGATCTGAATGAAATAAAAAGGCAGGAAAATGGCAAATTTTGCCTTCCGTTCTTGTTTTGTTTTGGTTTTGTTTTTGTTTTGCCTTGGAAGTCAGAATCCCAGGTCTTGCACCATAGAGTCCCCTGGTTCTCTGTGCCTTTAGCCTCGGATTTAGAGTTACACCCTTGACTTCACTTGTTTTCAGGGCTTCAAACTTTGACTGAGCCATGCTATCTGATTCCCAGAATGCCTAGTGGGACTTCCCAACCTCCATAATCATGTGGCCAATCCCTATGAAAAATCCTCCTCCTTTTTACTATCTATTTACCCACCTGTCATCTATATCATCTATGTTATTGTTTCTTTTTCCTCTATAAAATGCTAACAAATACATAAATGATCTGCCCATCTCATTCAGCATTAATACGAAGTTCATTAAATGAATTACATGAAATAAATGATGTTGGAAAGCCTCTAGGCTCAGTTTTCTTGTTTATAATTTCCCTCTGGTTCCTTTCATCTGAATTCCATGGACTTACATACCAGCAGGAATTTCACATTGTCAAAATTTGACTTAAGACCTCAACTTTAGTTTCATACTCTGAATGGCAACTGTGTTCTCCACTCGCATGTCCAAAATCCATCATAAACAACTCATGAAAATAAGAACATCCTCCTCTTTTACTGCAAAACAGCTCACCACATGCTTGATTTCTCCCTATTCGAGCTTTCCTTCAATCAAAACCTCATTCGATTTTTTCCCAAGTATTTGCCATACAAATCATTTCCTCTATCATCATCCCTATTTACAAAATATAATCCAAGATCCTTTCCTATCTGTGCTACTGCATAAACTGTCTAACTTCCTTTATAGTTTTCACTTTTTGATCTCTTACAGATCATTTTCTACTTATTAGTTAATGTGGATTTAGAGCTTGAAACTCTACAATGTATAATAATCCACTGACTCTACACTGCACTTTGAAAAGAGAAATAGTGCTCTTTCCCATGAATAATTGTGTCCTGCATAGTGTGGCTCTTATCTACTTGTCTCTTATCTTACTCGTGAAAGTTCAAAATAAACCCAGGTATATACGCCTTTGGTCTCTTTTTAAGTATATCAATATCACTTAATGAGGGACATTTTTCATTCTGCTTTTTCTGACATGAATTTATTCATACTGACTCAGCTCCCTGGCCGTCAAGCAGTACAGCCAGCCTACTGGCCCCAGAGCAGTGGAGCAGCAGAGCAGTGACTGTGATGGGTTGGAGTGAGGGCTGCAAACATGGCCTGGAGCTACGTGGAGCCCACCAGGTAGGCTTGGTCGTCCTGAGGCACCGGGAGCCATGGTGCTCCATCCAACCTCTCACTCTTCAACAGCCAGATTGAGCACAGTACAGATGCCTGCTTAAAGGAGCCTGCTCCACACAGTGCTGGAGCTAGCAACCTGCCAGAATAGACCCTCCAGATGTCCTCAACCTCCACTTCCTGACTCGGGGGAAGAAAAATGGAACCTTATGCAGACCCTACCAGCCTGTAGAAGCAAAGAAACTCTAATCTCATGTGCCGGCAGAAGTGGTGAATCCAGGTCCATCTCAAAACTTCACTGTGAATCACATATCCGATTTGTATCATTATGGTAATGCTAACATATATCACTGCAGAGAAGCCTTCACTAACCATAGCAGTTAAAGAAATATGGAGTCTCTTGCTCCATATCCGAATCGGGTCCCCTTGCTAAAACCCTGCCTTTCTTCCCTTGCTTTACATATCATAGCATTAGGGATTTTTGATGTGGGTTATTATGTTTTAAGGATTTTTAAAATTTACTTACTAATTCCACTAAATAGAATTTATGATCAGTGTCAGCAGGAGTATCACACATCTTGCTTCTCACTAGATCCCCAGGACCAGAAGAGTATCCGATATATTATAGATGCTCAGTAAACATATGTTGATAATGAGAGTCTCTGCAGAATTGGCACCCTGCCTTGTGCTCCTAGGTCATCCTCAACAAATCACTCTTCCTTTTCTCTGCATGGTCTAGTCTTAGAATCTTTACAGAAACATGAAAGCATCAAGCTCCCTGCAGCCTCAGAGTTTGCACATCCTGAGATATATTTTAATAAAAATATAGCTTATTCATCATGTATGAATTTGAGGATTTTGTTGGAGAAATGAAAAGAATATAGAAAGTGACTATCAAGGAATGGGGGAGAAAATAAACTAGGGATATAAGGTCACTTTACCATAAGGTTTTAGGCTTTCTTTTATATTATTATATAACATGCTGTGCTTACTCACTGTAGTATGATCATAAGTGCAATTAACTAATTTTCTTGATAATTTGGTTAATATTTGTTTTGCAGTGGCAACAATCTGTTCCATTAGCTTAGCACATGGTTGTCTATAGTAGATGCTCAATTACCACGTTAAATGCATGAACAAATTGAAAGTACTCTGATTCAATTATCTTCTCAGTCTTATATCTTACTGCCACTTAAGATATTTAGTATAGCAATTCCATTTTTCCCTTTCTTCAATTCTTCTTTCTTTGTTTATGATCCTCTAGTTTTCTTATTCAGAATGTTCTTTCTCTAAATTTCTGCAGTTGGTGTTCTAGTACATTTAATTCTATCCTACAACTCCAATTATTCTTGAAATCTACTTAGTTTCTGTTGGTTATAAATAATTTTTTTAAATAGAGAAGGAGAGTGAGAGAGAGAGATAGAAAGAGAGGATCAATTTTATTTAGTTTTTCATGTGGCCTTCCTCGCTCCAATACTTCATTGTATATGCATTGCTGGGGTTCAAACCCATGTCCTCGCGCATGCCAGGAAAGTGCAGTAACCATTGAGCCACTGCTCCAGCCCTGGTTATAAATAATTTATCCTCATTCTATACTTAAAGACGTTTGCTTTACATCTATTTGGAGCCTATCATGTAGCCTAGTTTATACCTAATTATTTTCTAAGGAAATTATTTTTATAAAAATTAATAGCTCTTTGACTAATTTCAAATAAAAATCTTACTTGTTAAAAAAATGTAAAATATGAAGAACTGTTTTAATGCATGAATTATTGAACTATATTCAACAATTATATGTATTTGCTCAAAAATTATTTACTCTGTTCTATAAATCAGTCATCATATAAATATTTTAACACTCCAAATATGATGAAGTCCCTAATCTATTTTATTTGTTTGAGCTATGGATTTGCAGGCTTTAGAAGGCAAACAGAAAAACAATAGATTAGCTCAGTGATTACATGGAGGATGTTCTGAAGTTGTTGCTCAGATACCTACTATTCAACATGAGGACTATTTTAATTCACATGAGAACAGATGAGTATAGTAGTTGCAAATATTTCTTCTGTGCAGTTAGCTCAGTGTTAATGGTATTTTGTGTTTCTAAAAGGTAACATTGCATCAAAGAAAATGGGACATACCTTGTTTATCTGACAGATGAGACAAAAAGTAGTAAATGAATTTAACCACTGACCAAAAGTTCCTTCCTAGAGAGACACCCCTCCCCTTGTTAAATAGTTGCTCAACACTTCTGACCAGCTTTGTAGTGCTGACAGGGTGCAGCTCTTCTGTCATCTGATCCCTAATGATCTAGTTAGTATCACCACATGACAGGCTATTGTCTTTCAGATTACTGGTGCATAGTAGCTTCTTGCAGAAGGCTGCAGATAGTGAGTTATTTTTCTTTTTGTCATTACATCTAAAAGGGGTAAAGGATTTTCACTGCTCTGTTTCTGAACACCTTGAAATTTTTCTTTCTCAGTTATTGAAACCTCAAAGTACACCCTCTGTAAATCAGTGTCTGCTCCACTAGTATCCTACAGAATGTACTTATGTTATACCAACCATATCGTTAAGAATTGCTCTCACACGGCACAGAAATTACAAGAGGGAACATTCTGCATATTATTAAATAGTTTGCAACTTGGAAAGAAATTTAAAGTATGAAATTTATTTGACAGCTTGGAAAATTCAAAGTTATGGAAGTTAAATGGGGGTAGAATTTATAGAGCAGATTGGGTCTGTTAATGAAGTTCTAATATCCATTATCAATGTGATACAAATTTTCAGGAAAATAATGGCTCAAATTGAGCTTCTAGAATTTTATCTTTACTAAAAGGGATAATGCTGTGCCATTTCCTTATTAAACAATAGGATGATTTACTATTAAAAAAACCCTCCTGTTTTCAGTGTTTTGAGAAAGTATTCAAATATTGCCTTTTGAAAGACTTCACTTACTTTTTCTCTACAATGATATTAATTTTATTTATATTGTGAGGTTGTTTTATTAAAATGTTTTGGTTTTGTTTTTTTTTTTTACAATTTCCTTGGAAATTTTAATGACAACAAAGACATGAGTCTCTTGGAATCCTTTTGTATTACATTCATTTTTATAATCATTAAAATTAATGAATGAAATATTTTTTCTTTTATTTCTGAAACTGATTAATAGGTATTAGGATAGTTTTGCATCTCTTGTTTATATGACTTATTGCTGAGGAGGGAGAGTTGTTACTTCATGATTTGCTATTATGAGAATCTTGATTTTATGCCTTCAAAATTTACTATGAACTTTACTAGTATGGTTTGTATTTAGCCTTTTTGAGGACTGGTACAATTTTGTGATTATCTTATGAAACCAATCTGGATGTGCATTTATATGATAATTAAACATTTTAGAGTTAAGACATTTGTTGATGTAAACATAGCAAGTGAAAGACAATAAACTTTTATTTGGCACTATATTTATTTTCCTTACGAAAGAATAGTTATTACAAACCTTTTAAATACGCCTCTACAAAAGGTTTTATTTCAAAATCTAGAATGGAAAACACATTACAGATTAAGAAATATTTTCAATGCCCTTTGATATTAAAACTCACAATAAAACAGGTGGGGCTTGTTTGACTTTTATTGTCTGAATGTTTTCCCCTTTCCTTGCTCCTACAGTGATTGTTTGCAATTCTCTGGCCTATAATTCACCTCCATCTACCTCATAATGAAAACTCATAATAGTGGAACTTTACAAAAAAGAAAAGTACATTAGGTAAATCTCAATAAATTTTAGATGTTTTGTGGACTTTGTTCAACATCTTAAGCTTCTAAAGGGATATTATTACTTTAACATTAAAAAGCACCGTCTACATTTCATGTGCATTATATTCAAAAGTTCCAAAGCAGAAGAAAAATAGGAGCACTTAATTTGATTCAGTGTCATAAACAGTTCATATTCCAGATTAAGACTTGTGTACT
>PVKS010004485.1:0-92778 GCA_004027875.1 Aplodontia rufa | reverse complement strand
AAGACAGAGGGACAGTGAGAGAGACAGAGAAAGAGAGAAACAACTTTATTTAGTTTTTCACATGGCCTTAGTTGCTCCAACACTTAGTTGTGTACGTGGTGCTGGGGTTTGAACCAGGGTCTTTGTGCTTGCCAGGCAAGCGCTGAAACCGCTGAGCCACCGCTCCAGCCCCTAACCATTGATTCTCATTCAAAGCATACAGCAACAAATCGCTTATGGCATCCTGTGGAGACGACTCATCCATTGGTAATGTGGAAAGATGCATTATCGGGAATATGGAATGGACCTGACCCCGTCCTTTTGTGGGGAAAAGGAACAGCTTGTGTATTTCCCAAAACAGATCCAGGACCGAGATGGGTTCCTGCCAGACTGGTTTGTCCAATTACAAATAATCAAAAACATCACAACTAACCTCTTGTGCTTTATCTTAGATGAAATTCGTCTTAGATAAAACTTATCGTTCCAATTTGCCTTCTCACGGGCATCCATGGGGCCCCATTGGAACAAGATAACCTGTGGATACGGCTGGCGAAAATCACAAAAACTGATAATATCTGCATTCAACAAGACGTACACATGGGAGTCATCTTAGGATCTTGCCTGTTGCCAGTGTGCTATCCAGCTAATGAAATTAAAAACCTCACCTTCTTCTCTTCCATAAACAAAAACATTACTTATTCGGACTCATATAATTGGGGAGTTCCTACATTTAAATTACCTAAGGATGCTATTCAACTTATTACTCTAAAAATAACTGTTTCTTCCAATGACACTTGCGCAGAAATCAAAAATTGTACTAATAGATGTAAACATGTTGGAAAAGGGTTACATTGTAACCATACCAAACAAATTGTTTACGGCAACGGACACGTTCCTTTGCCAAGAGGATGGTTTTTTTTCTTGTGAAAATTTCACTTATAACTACATTCCAGCTAATCTGTCAGATGGAACCCATTGTTGCCTTAGTCGTTTGACTGTCTTTCTTCCCTCAGTAGAGGATCTTTTGCCCCACCATCCCGCTAAATGAGTTATTGAAAGTATTCATTTAAATAAAAAATGTAACGACCAAGTTCATTTACTTTCCACTGCAGAGGTAGATGCCTTAAGTTTCTCCTTATTGCGTATTCCGGGACTAGCAGTGGGTGCCTATATATCAGTAGTTAAACTAGCTTGTGCTATGGCTAAAAACATTAACTATACTTCTACAGCCCTCTCCTTACTTAATAAAAAACAACAAATTTTGAGACAAGGCATGTTGGATAATAGAGCAGTTATTGATTATCTATTGTTACTTCACCACAAAAATTGTAATCAAATCAAAAATGTGTTGTTTTAATCTGATGGACAATTCCTACAGTATTTCAGGTAAAATTAATAAGCTAAAAGACCTTGTTGCTCGATTTTCACAAGATGAAGGGGGTGAAAGCCTGTTTGGATGGTTAACTTCTTGGCTACCCAATATCTCTTGGCTGAAAGAATTGTTCATAGCCACAATTACCGTCCTCCTGAGTCTTGTTGTCACCTGTGTTGCAGGTCGATGTCTCCTCAGCTGTATGTTAAGTCCCTGGCGGTTGCTTAGCAAATGATGGTGGGTAGTCAATGATGGGTAAGATGGGTAGCCTCATATATCAACCTAAGACAGGGTTGGGACTCTTGAGTCCCCTCCCCATGACGTGTAAAAATATAAAGGTGATACCCACTACCTAAGACAGACACCACCGCCTGCTATAATAGAAGGGAGAACTGTGGGAACTGCAGTCCCACAAACCCCTGACATTAGCAGAACGTACACGAATGCATGACTGCCAGAGGGACTGACGCAATTGGACATAGACCAAGAGGAGGACGTGTGTGGCCCAAGGACATTATACGTTGTTCTCAGCCTCGCAAGTATTTGTAGAATATTACAAAGTTTTATGTTAGAAGTTCTTGTACTTTTGATAAGATGCCTTGTGACTAACATGGAACTGCTGATACAGAACACAGGATGTAGAAAACTATATAAAGAGAGCTATGAGCAATAAAATTTGTCTTTTGACCCTACAATCGTAGCCCCTTGTATGTGTGTCTGTCTTGTCTTTTAAGCATTCTCTGCTCTCCTGGAATCGTGGTTGTCAGAGGGTTCTGACACTCCGTGGCTGGGGATATAGCTCAGTGGCAGAGCACCTGCCTAGCATGCACAAGGCCCTGAATTAAATCTCCAGCACCAAAAAATAAAAAATTTAAAAGGCAAATCAATACATCAGAAAAAAGAGATCCCCAAAAGGAAAAAGAAGAGGTACTCTAAGTTGGGCACCATGGCACAACCCTGTAATCCCAGTAGCTTGGGAGGCTGAGATAGGAGAATCGCAAGTTCAAAGGCAGTCTCAGCAACTTAACAAGGCCCTAAAAAACTTAGCAAGTTGATTTTTACTTTCAACTAAAATTTTTTTTAAAAAATGAGGTGCTCCAGGCAAGCTAGCTATCAAGAGTCAATCTGGGAAGCAGGAAGCTCTTTGGTTCTATCCATCCCTGATGCAAGGTGAAAGTGCATACTGGGGTTTTTCCCCTCATACCAACATACCGTTAGGAATGTCTCCTCGGCAGACCCGACCACAGCCTACGCTGCAGCACTTCTGCCCAGCAGGACATGATTCATCACCCTGGCACAGTTCTTTACACGGGTTCTTATCAGGAGGGCATTCTCCCTCTTTCACTGCAAAAGATATCATGGAAAATTAGGATAATTGATTACACCTTGAGAAATGAGGGACAGAGCACAAGTACTTCAGAAACTTTAGCATCTCTAAGCATTCCTCTCCAACATGTCTCTGTGACCTTTTTCTCCCACACATCTACTAACATCCATTCCCCATTACTAAAGCAACAGCTATGCTGCAGAACAGAGCAAGAGAAAGGTTGGGATGAGTCTGTTCTCATTTAATGAGCAATAAAAAATAGCTGGAGTGTTGGGGATTTAGCTCAGTGGCAGAGCCTTTGCCTAGCATGTGCAAGGCCCTCAGCTCTGAAAAAAAAAAAAAAGAATAGCTGGAGGGGCTGGAGCCGGTAGAGCACTTGCCTGGCATGCAAAAGGACTCGGGTTTGATCCCCCAGCAGCACACACGCAACTAAGTGTTGGAAAAACTAAAACTGAACGAAAAAATAAGTATAATCAATTCTTTCAAAAAAATTACTTGTAAAAAAAGAATAGCTATAACCTCTCAGTAAGTCCTCCTTATTGGGTGGGGGGATAAGATTTTCCACAGCTGACCTAATAATCTATTCATCCAGCCCTATCCTACAGAGATGACAGTTTCCACAAATGAGGAACCTCACACTGGGAGGAGGCAGAGGAGACTTCTCCCCTAGTCACTTTCTATTAACCAGGAATCCCAAATGATAGCTCACCATGCTCTCCAGCAGTTACCCAAGATGCCAGGGACCCAAAAGCAAGAAGTGCCTTCAGAAGAAAGAGGCAGCTTAACATCCTGACGACGCTGAGAGTTGAGATGTGAGCTCAGTTCAGGCCAGAGGTGTACACCTCACCCAGAGTACCAAGCAAAGAAAAGGCAGGACCGGGGAGTTGCCCTCAAACCACTCCCAAAGTCTTCCCTTATGCAATAGGGCCCCAAGAAAGCCTTCTTCTGACAGGAAGAGTGATTGGTTGATGACGTGTGGGAAAATTCCTGGCACTACCGAAGGGCACATGTGACAAGGTGATCAAACTCTGTAATACAAAATACACAACACCCCTGGACAACATTGATGATCCAGTGGGAAGCTGGAAAAATGGAGGGATAGTCATTGGGTAAAGGATCAAAGAGAGCCTAAGGGCCTTTGGAAGGACTCAGCTGCAGATGAAATGACAAAAGGAAGGACTAGAGACACAATAGCCAAGTTAATAAAATAACAAAGCATGACAACACTGTGGTTCCCACTCACCCTAAAAACCTAGAAAAGCCAGAATGAAATAGGCCACTTAGAAACTATCAAAAAAAAAAACTACAAAAAAAAGCAGTATTTGCATTTGTTCTAAGCCATGAACATCCAACAAAAACCTACATTTTGGTTAGTTGGTAAACTCAAGAGAACAGTTGCTATGACCCATAGCATGTATGACCCCTGTCTTTATCTCCCCTTCCTCTATTTTTATTTTATCTCTCTTGCTCATGTATTTGGTCAACTGTGATACCTAATGGTGTCCACTGGCACTACACTGAGCCCTGTAGGGTTAAAGGGAGGGAATGTTCAAAGTACGAGGTAAAAATATCCTTAATATAGTCAAAGAGTTTGGTTCAAGGAAGTTGTCCTTAATGTTATAAGGCTGCTGTTGGAGCAAAGAGATAACTAAAATTTGTTTAATATCTAATATGGGCTTTATATACATTATTTATTTTAATTCACACAATAATCTTGCAAAGGTAAGAAAACGGATTCAAAAGCCAAGCACGGTGATGCTTTCCTGTAATCCCAGCCACTCAGGAGGCTGAGGCAGGAGGATCACAATTCAAGGCCAGTTTGGGCAACTTAGTGGGACCCTATTTCAAAATTAAAAATAAAAAGGGCTGGGGAGGTAGCACCCTGGATTCTATTCCAAGAAAGAAGGAAGAAATAAAATTGATTCAGAAAGACTGAGAAACTATGACCATAGAGAGTGGCCACTGGAATAACTTAACAGTAACAGCTGGTATAGTTTGTGGGTTTGTTTTTTGTTTTTGATTTTTTCCTTTTAGAGAGAAAGAGAATAGAAAAAGAGAAAGTGAATTTTATTTTATTTTTTTCATCTGACCTTTGCTTCTCTGACCCTTAGTTGTGTATGTGGTGCTGGGGTTTGAACATGGGTTCTGGTGCATGCCAGGCAAGCTCTCCAATTGCTGAGACACAGCTCCAGCCCCCAGGTAGTATAGTTTGAAGGATTACTTGTACTACAGTTTGAAGTGCTTTCATGGGACTGGGGATGTGGTTCATTGATAGAGCACTTGCCCGGCATACATGAGGCCCTGAATTTGATCCCTGGTACCCAGGAGAAAAAACTAAGTGCTTTGTATGAATTAATTCATTTACTCATCACTGCAACCCTATAAAGCAGGTGCTATTATTCATTCTCATTTTACAGTAGGGAAAACTAAAGCACAGAAAGTTTCAGAAATGTGGGTCACACAGTAGTTAGCCATAGCACAAAAACAGGCAGCCCAATCCCATAGCCAAAGTCCTTAACCACCATACCACAGCAGATTTGAACCCAGATCTTTCCGACCGCTAAACTCCTGCACCTCCTACTATCCGACATTGCGACCTGCTGAGAGTAATTTTCTCTACCACCCATAAATGAATGCAGTTCTATTTAGGGAGCTCTTTCCCCAGAGATAGCGCTAAGAGAAGCTCTGGAGACTGCCACAGGTAAGCCCTCCCCGCTAGCTCATCCCAGAACCACCCCTCTGGGAAGCGCAGCCCATCTTCCTGAAGCAAGGCACGTCCAAGACCAGGACCCAACCTTTATTCTCCTGCCTTCAGACGCGAGCGACGGGTCAACGCCTGGACAGACCCTGGGGGTCCGAGAGGGCACAGACCACACCTTCCCACATTGGGCTTCCGGTCCCCGCAAGGGGCCCGATCCAATTGTGGGGCCTGCCGGGGAGACTTCAGACGCAACCGCAGGCACCGCCGTACGAAGCGCTCCCCACCCTCTCCCCGCGGAAACCTGCTCCGCTCCTCCTACCCCGCACTTTCCCCGGGCCTTGGCCCCGCTGGGAACGGCCCTGGACCCCCACACTCCCCGCGGAGGCTCAGCGCTCCAGGGAGGAAGCCCCAGCCGCCGCCCACACCAGGCCCCGGAGGATCCCCGACCCGGGCGAGAGGCGGCGGTTCGGTTGCCATGGTAACTCCGCAGCTCCCCGCGTCGCGCTTCCGGGCCGGCGGGCGGCGCGCTCCGGTGACGTCACGGCGCCACTTTCCGGCCGGTGGTAGAGTCGGGCTGAAGTTGTGGGGGCCGGGGGGCGCCATGGGGGCCACTGGCGACGCCGAGCAGCCGCGGGGACCCGGCGGGGCAGAGCGGGGCGGCCCCGAGCTGGGGGACGCGGGCGCAGCGGGGCAGCTGGTTCTCACGGTGAGGGCGCCCCCGGTGAGGCTTGGGCTCGGGCCGGGCTGGGCCTCGGGCTCCCGGGACCCTGGCCCGCGGGCGAGAGAACGCGGCGGCTAATGCCGCCTAGGGGTTGCGGTTCTCGCAGTCGGAAGACCTGGATTCAGACTCCGCCCTCCCGGCTGGGTGATGTGGGCCGGTTCCGACGGCCCCCTGAGCGCCAGGTTGCAGTGCTGTGAAGTGGAGACGATTGGGACCAACAGCCTCGCACAGTTGGGGCGATGGGATGATAAAGGCCGTAGAGCGCCCGGCATAGCAACCTGCCGCAGAGCAGACGCTCGGTGAACACTGGTTCCCTGCCTCCTGCCTTTCCAGAAAGAGCGGCTTGGGACTTGGAGGCAGCAAACTTCCCCTCAGCACCTTCCAACCACCGTCTTCCCCTTTCCCCCAAGGCGGGAGAGATGGTGGACCGATCCGAGGAGGGATGCCTAGGCTTAACTAAATACCCGTCCTCCATTCATCCCGGTGTCACAGGCCTGAGTGACATTTGCCCCCTTGATTCCCACAGAACCCTTGGAACATAATGATAAAGCACCGGCAGGTGCAGCGAAGGGGCCGCCGCTCACAGATGACCACAAGGTAAGGCTGGCACCGGGCGTCGGGATCCCCACTACGCATGGCTAAGAAGAGATCCACAGTCAGCAGAAAGAGCACTGGACTGGGAAAAGGAGACTCATTCTCCAGCTCTGGGTGTGACCTTGTCCGAGGCACTTCGCTCTCTGAATTCATCCTGAAATAGGAGATAGAGTGTGGATTTAACAACTTATCCAAGATCCTTAACATTCATTGGCTCTGCAGTTGAGAGCTCTGAAGAGATCGCAGAGCTTGGTGTTTAAGAGCAGAGGCTCTGAAAGAACAACTGTGTTCCTTTTTTATTAGTCATGTACAGCTTTTTTTTTTTTAAAGAGGGACAGTGAGAAAGAGAATCAGTTTTATTTAGTTTTTTGTGTCGCTTTCACTGCTCCAATACTTCATTATATACATGGTGCTGGGGTTCAAAACCCACATCCTTGCACATGCCAGGCAAGCACTCTAACTGCTAAGCCACAGCTCCAGCCCCCAGACAACTGTGATCTATACAGACTGATGTTTATTTATTGAGTAACCTTAGACGAGCCAGTAACCTTCCTGAACCTCTTGTTTTCTCAGTCATACATTGAGACTAACACTAGGGAATGGAGGGAGCATAGGACGGGCCTTAGGGATGCCGGTTATGTTTTTTAACGTGGGTAGTGATTTTTTGTTCTCCATAATTGTTAAAGTATATAGACTTTTCTGTACAAATACTATATTTCACTTTGAAAATAACCACTTCATAGTTATTAGAATGAAATAAAGTGAAGCATCTCTGTGATTTTTCCCAGAATCTGAGCGAATGACTAGTTTTCAGTGAAAGTTGTCTAGCATTTCTATTAAAGAACCCTGTGTCACCAAGTGCGGTGGTGCACACCTGTAATTCCAGCAACTCAGTAAGCTGACACAGGAGAATCAGGAGTCAAAGCCAGCCTGAGTAACTTAGCGAGACCCTGTCTCCAAACAAAATAACAAACAAAATAAAATAAAAAGGACTGGGGATGTAGTTCAGTGTTAAGCACCCTTGGCTTCAAACCTTGTTACCAAAAATCAAGAGAGAACCCTGTGTCAATCATTGCTGGGCACAACGGGAAAGGATATATTTGGTGCACACACACTGATTCTGCCTCTTCCTTGAATACAGTTTCACAGATCCTGCCATCTCTATGGATCTCCTCCGAGCTGTCCTACAGCCTAGCATCAATGAGGAGATCCAGACTGTCTTCAACAAGTACATGAAGGTGAGAAGTACATAAGGACAAAAAGCTAACAGGGGAAAAGACTCCTGGGCAGCCGAGTCCTTCCCTGCTTCACCATTGTCTGTCTATGTGGTATACACAGATATCTCAAGTTTTCCAATTCTTCAAGCCACCGCCCTAGAACTTTTTCCCTTCTTTGGAAGTAATTCTGATTTTTTTTTTTTTTAAGAAAGAGAGAAATATAGGGGATAATTCTGATTTAAGAATATATGCAGGGGCTGGAGCGGTGGCTCAGCAGTTTCAGCGCTTGCTTGGCAAGCACGAGGACCCGGGTTCAAACCCCAGCACCATGTACATAACTAAGTGTTGGAGCAACTAAGGCCATGTGAAAAACTAAATAAAGTTGTTTAAAAAAAAAAAAAAAAAAGAATATATGCATAGGGGCTGGAGTGGTGGCTCGGTGGTTACAGCGCTTGCCTGGCATGCACGAGTACACGGGTTCAAACCCCAACACCATGTACACAACTGTCAGAGGAACAAAAGCCATGTGAAAAACTCAATTAAAAAAAATTCATTCTCTCTGTATTTCTCTCACTGTCTTTCTCTCTTTAAAAAAAAAGTAAAAAAAGAATATTTGCATATCATGGGACTGGAGCGGTGGTTAAAGTGTTTGCCTGGCATGCGCGAGGACCCGGGTTCGATCCCCAGCACCATGTAGACAACAAAGTGTCAGAGCAACAAAAGCCACATGAAAAACTAAATAAAATTGATTTTTTCTTTCTCTCTCTCTCTCACCATCCCTCTCTCTCAAAAAAAAAAAAATAGACATATCATTGTTACTTATATGCATTTTTGATTGTATAATAATTGAATTTCTTAGTAAAAAAACAAAAAGAAAAAGGGGCTGGAATGGTGGCTCAGTGATTACACCACTTGTCTGGGGTGCACAAGCACGCAGGTTCAGACCCTGGCACCACGTACACAATGACATGTTGGAGCAACGAAATCCAGATGAAAAACTAAAATAAAATCGATTGTCTCTCTCTCTCTCTTTCTCTTTTTAAAGAGAGAGGGACAAGAGATAGAGAGAAAGAATCAATTTTATTTAGTTTTTCGTGTGGCTTTCATTGCTCTGACAGTTCGTTGTGTATGTGGTGCTGGGATTTGAATCCAGGTCCTCAAACATGCCAGGCAAGCATGATACACTGAGCCACTGCTCCAGCCACTCAGTATCTTTTTTGCCAGGCTGTTGTAAAGATTAAATGACAAGTATTATGTGCTCAACATCCTTGCTTGGAACATAGCAAATGTCCAATAAGTATTTTATTACTTGTTTAATATTATCACTATTATTGTTGATTAAAATTACTTTCTTAGCTTGTCAATAAATTTCTACATGACTCTACCTACATATTGGGTGGATGCTTCAAAGTCAGTATATTTAGAACTGAGCTGTTTTCTTTTTTAACTGGGGGTGGGAGAAAGAGTATTAAAGATTGAACCCCCAGCCCTTTTATTTATTTGTTTGTTTTTTGTTTATTAAAGATAGAGGAACAGTGTAGTCTTTATTGCTCTGACACTTCATCATGTACATGGTGCTGGAGTTCAAACCCATGTCCTTGCACATGCCAGGCAAGCGCCATAACCGCTGAGCCACCACTGTAGCCCTAGCCCTTTTTATTTTGAGACAAGGTCGTGCTAAGTTGCTGAGAACCTCACTCAGTTGTTGAGGCTGACCTCAAACTTGCAATCCTCCTATCTCAGCCACTCAAATGCTGGGATTAGCATGCCCTATTGAACTTTTAATTCTAGAAGTATTTATTCCTAGGACATGCTAAAGTCCTAGCACTACCATGCTCAGACTACAAAACAATAAATAAATAAACCACATACATATATATCTACTACCATCCTGGCAGGCACTATTTTAAGTATTAGGAATATAGAATGTACTATATTAGGGAATGAGAGAAGGAAAGAGAGTCACTTCTAGGACATAGGGTTGCATTTTTTTTTTTTAATGATATTATGGATCAAATCCAGGGCCTTTTGTATGCTAAGCAAGTACTCTACCACTAAGCTACATCCCCATTCCTTTTTATTTTTTATTTTGTGACAGGGCATTGCTATGTTTTTGAGGCCGGCCTTGAACTTGTGGTCCTCCTGCCTCGGCCCCAGGTAGCTAAGATTACAATCACGTGGCACTATGCCCAACAAGATTGCTGTTTTATATATTGTGACTAGAAAACAAAATATTTGAGTAGAAACCTAAATAAAATTAGAAAGAGCAAGCCTCCAGACATGTGAGAGACAAGCAGTCCGGGCGCAGAGGAAATGGCAGAAGCCCTGAGGCAAGAGCGTGCTTAGCACAATCAAGGCAAGAAATTGACCAGGGTGCCTGGAGCAGACTGAGTTGGGAGAATAACAAAGTGACTGGCAGGTAATGAGCCCAGCTCAGGTAAAACCTTAGAAGCCATAGAGGACTTTAGCCAGTTGTGGAATTGCACAGCTGTCATCCCAGTAACTTGGCAAACAGGGGCAAGAGAATCACAAGTTCAAGACCAGCCTCAGAAGCTTAGCAAGACCCTGTCTCAAAATAAAAAATCAAAAGGTCTTGGGGTGTAGCGCAGTGCCAGAGCACCCCTAGGTTCAGTCCCTAACACCGGAATTTAAAAATAAAAAATAATATGTTATAAAAAAATATAGATCGCAAAATGGATTTATGGGTGGATAGAGTGGGGAGCAAATTGATATGTGATGATGCAAGTATACTAAAATGTTAATTGTAGTCTTAGTGATGTGTATTAGTTATTGAATAATTATTTCAACTTTTCCATATATTTGAAATTTTTAATAAGAAAATATTAATTGGAGAGGGAGACGGACATTGAGAAAACGAGAACAAAGGAGAGAAAATGGCATCCACCAATAGCAGAACCTGTAGCCAAGCGCAGCCCAGCAGGGCTACAGTGCTTACACCACCCAGCCAACTCAAGGATGTGCACAGACCACCCAGGTATATGGGCAACAAAGCTACAGAACCTATGGCCAGCCTACTGATGTCAGCTATACCCCGGCTCAGACCTCTGCCACCTATGGGCAGAACGCATATGCAGCTTCTTATGGATGGTTCCCACTGGTTATACTACCCCATTCCCCCTACCCCATACAGCCAGCCTGTTCAGCGGAACAGCACTGGCGCTTATGACACCACCACCACTACGGTCATCACCACCCAGGCCTCACTCAGCCTGCTTACCCAGCTTGTGGGCAGCAGCCAGCAGCCACCGTACCTGCGAGACCACAGTATGGTAGCAAGCCTGCTGAGACAAGTCAACCTCAGTCTAGCACAGGAGGTTATAACCAGCCCAGCCTAGGATATGGACAGAGTAACTACAGTTATCCCCAGGTTCCTGGGAGCTGCCCCATTCAGCCAGTTGCTGCGCCTCCATCCTGTCCTCCTACCAGCTATTCCTCTACAGAGCCCACTAGTTATGATCAGAGCAGGTACTCTCAGCAGAACACCTATGGGCAACCGAGCAGCTGTGGACAGCAGAGTATGGTCAACAAAACAGCTTTGGGCAGCAGCCTCCCACTAGTTACCCCCCGCCCACACTGGATCCTACAGCCAGGCTCCAAGTCAACATAGCCAACAGAGCAGCAGCTACGGGCAGCAAAGTTCGTTCCGATGGACCACCACAGTAGCATGGGTGTTTATGGGCAGGAGACTGGAGGATTTTCTGAACCAGGAGAGAACTGGAGCATGAGTGGCCCTGATAACCCGGGCAGGGGAAGAGGGGGATTTGATTGTGGAGGCTTGAGCAGAGGTTGGCGGGGAGGAGGACACGATAGAATGGGCAGCGCTGCAGAGTGAGGTGGCTTCAATAAGACTGGTGGACCCATGGATGAAGGGCTGGTTTTATGGAAAAGATTTTCAAGGAAGCAAACTAAAGTCTCTCTTGTTTGAAAGAAGCTTCCAAGGA
Organism: Aplodontia rufa; assembly: GCA_004027875.1. Lineage (NCBI taxonomy): Eukaryota > Metazoa > Chordata > Mammalia > Rodentia > Aplodontiidae > Aplodontia > Aplodontia rufa. Next base: position 80,905 of record PVKS010004485.1, on the reverse strand, counting down.
ACAGCATGTGGGGTGCCATGCTACCCTTTGAGGGCAAAGGGATGTCACCACCACTCTGTGGAGGTCCAGGTGGCCAGGAGGTCCTGGGAGACCCATGGGTCTCATGGGAGGCCGTGGAGGAGTCAGAGGAGGCTTTCCCCCAAGAGGGCCATTCTCTGGAGGAGAAAATGTCCAGCACTGAGCTGGAGACTGGCAATGTCCCAGGCCGGGTTGTGGAAACCAGAACTTCACCTGGAGAACAGAATGCAACCAGTGTAAGGCCCCGAAGCCAAGGCTTTCTCCCATCACCCTTCCTGTCCCCAGGTGCTGATCATGGCAGAGGTGGCCCTGGTGGCATGCAGGGAGGAAGAGGTGGCCTCATAGACCACAGTGGTCACGGTGGAATGTTCAGAGGTGGCTGCGGTGGAGACAGGTGGCCATGGCATGGACCGAGGTGGCTGCGGTAGAGGAAGACAAGATGGACCAGAGGCCCCACTGGACCGTTGATGGAACAGATGGGAGAAAGAAGAGGTGGACGTGGAGGACCTGGAAAAATGGATGAAGATGAGCACCATCAGGAACACAGAGATTGGCCCTACTAGACACAGAGACTGCACAGAGCTGCACTGATTGATTGATTGACTGACTGATTTTTAAAGAGAGAGAGACAGAGAAAGAAACAACTTTATTTAGTTTTTTACATGGCTTAGTTGCTCCAACACTTAGTTGTGTATGTGGTGCTGGGGTATGAACCTCGTGCTTGCCAGGCAAATGCCAAAACCGCTGAGCCACCGCTCCAGCTCTGATTTATTTTTTAAACCAGGAAATGTTTTAAATTTATAATTCTATTATTTAAAATGTTGGCCACAACATTATGATTATTCCTTGTCTGTATTTTAGTATTTTTCACCATTTGTGAAGAAACATCAAAACAAGTTAAATGGTAGTGTGCCAAGCTTTTTTTCCTTCTTTTAAAGATGGTTGTTTAGGGGCTGGAGTGGTGGCTTGGTGGTTACAGCGCTTGCCTGGCATGAGTGAGTACACGAGTTCAAAGCCCAGCATCATGTACACAACAAAGTATTGAAACAACGAAAGTCACATGAAAAACTAAAAGAAAAAAATTGCTTCTGTCTTTTTCTCCCTCTCTCTCACTGTCCCTCTTTCTAAAAAAGTTAAAAAAAAAAATGGTTGTCTAAGAATTAGCCATGGGAACCCGTGAGCATGCTCAGTATCAATGTGGAGAACCAAAGAGGGCCTCTAACTGTAACAATGTTCATGGTTATGAAGTTTTTTAAAAATAAAATTCCAAATATTTATAAAACAGAAAAAAAGAAAATATTAATTAAAAAAATAATACAGCCAGGTGTGGTGGTTCATACCTATAATCTCAGCTTCTCAGGAAGTTGAGGCAGGAGGTTCACAAAATCTAAAGTCAACATGGGCAACTTAAAAAGAGGTGGGACTGTAACTCAGTGGTAGAGTGCTTGCTTGACCTGTGCCAGCCCCTAGGTTCAATCCCCAGTAACACACACACACACACACACACCAATTTTTTGTTTTTGTTTTTGTTTTTTGGTACCGGGAATTGATTGAACCTAGGGGCACTTACCCACTAAGCTACATCCCCAGCCTTTTTTTATTTTTTGTTTAGAAACAGAGTCTCACAAAGTTGCTGAAGCTGGCTTTAAAGTTGCTATCCTCCTACCTCAGCCTTCCGAATTGCCCAGATTACAGGTGTGTGCCAGAAGTGTCAAGAGCCAGAAGTCACTAAAATTCATCTCCCAAAGATACCAAACTGTAGGCCTGGAGCAATGGCTCAGTGGTTAATGGCTGAGCCTGACATGTGCAAGGACACAGGTTCAAACCCCAGCACCACATATGCAAGGAAGTGTTGGAGCAACGAAGGCCACATAAAAAACTATATAAAGTTGATCCTCTCTCTCTGTCTCTCTCTCCCTGTCTCTCTTTCTTTAAAGAGAAAAGATACCAAATTGTTAACAGTGACTATCTAATCTCAGGTTTATTTGTGAGTATGTGGTGTGCATGTTTACACACACACACCGTTCTGCAGCTTGATTTATTTCACTTTCTGTCTTGTTTTTAGGTCAGTGCACCATAGCTTATCCTGATTCTTTTGTAAGTTGCGGAGTAGTCTGTTTTGTGGATCTACCATAATTTAATTAGCTAGTGCCTAGAATATTCAGATTGTTTCCAGTTTTTCCCTGTTACAAACAACGCTAGAATGAACATCTTTGTTCATTTCTGAGAGTATTTCTAGGGAATAAATTCCTAGAGATGGGATTAATGAGTAATAGGGAAAGAAAATCACTTTCCATAAAGGTTGCGCCATTTCCCATTTCCACCAGTAGTGCTTGAAAATGCTTCATGCATGTTCTGATTTCATTCTCAGATAGAGGTAGCTTACATTCTCACAGGCTGCTTGAAAAGTATCCAGATTATTTTAACTGACTTTCGCTTAGTAGTCACCAATATTGAATCAGCATTTATCTCCAGTTTTCAGTTTTTTGTTTTGAAGTCAAACTCATCCATACTGGGGATGTAGTTCAGTGGCAGAACGCTTGCTTACCACGTGCAAGGTCCTGGGTTTAATCCCCAGCATCAGAAAAATCAATCAGTCAAACATCCAGTCATTTAAATTTGTCCTGAAGAATTTTTCCTGAACTCTTGAGGTCTCTGATCCAATCCTGTCACATGCTTCTCCTTGGTTTGATGTTAACAACAGAGTCATTTGACCTTGCTAAATGTAAAGTGGCAGTACGTCCCCATAGTTGTCTCCCACAGTAGAAGCACTGATTGTAGTTTTCAGTATTTTCTTATGCCCCAGAGATAACTGGTACTTGCTTCTGGATTCACAACTTGGACTTTTTTTTTTTTTTTTTTTTTTTAAGAAAGAGGGACAGTGAGAGAGAGAAGACAGAATCAATTTTATTTAGTTTTTCATGTGGCCTTTGTTGCTCCGAGATTTCGCTGTGTACCTGGTGCTGGGTTTTGAACCCGCGTACTCGCGCATGCCAGGCAAGCACTGTAATCACTGAGCCACTGAGCCAGCCCCCACAACTTGGACTTTTAATGAATGTGTTCTCAAGTACCTCTCAGGTATGCCTGGGGGCTTTATCACCTTATCCTCAGTATTTTCAGGCTCAAGTTCTCCCTCCAACCCAAAAGAGGAACCTTCTGCCATCCATTTCTCTTGCTGATACCCTGAGACCCTTGCAAGGTCTCCTCCTCCTCCCTACAGATTGGAGATTGGGCAGTGAGAATCCAATCAGGACTTTTCTGCTGGCCTACCCTGGCCTATTCACTTCAGGCGCAAGCATTCTTCTTTTTCTTTTATGGAAGTAATACGTGTACATTATAAACATGAAGAGGCTGTAGATGAGCAAAGAGGAAAATGATCGTCCACATCACTGCTGTTAATGCATCATCCTTACGGTTCTTTTGTCTTTTTTTTTTTTGCTGTTGTACGTAAATGAGCTTGCTCTATACCGAACTATTTTATAACCTCCTTGCTTCACTTGTCATTATATCATCAACACACTTTCCCGTCAGAAATGTGTCCTCGGGTTATAGCTCAGTGGTAGAGCACTTGCCAAGCACATGTGAGGCACTAGGTTCAATCCTGGGCACTGCATAGAAACAAAATAAAGGTATTCTATTCATCTACAACTAAAAATTTAAATTACATAAATATTCTATCCTTACTATGATGTTTTAAAAAAAGAGGGGTAGAGAAAGAGAGAATCAATTTTATTCAGTTTTTCATGTGGCCTTTATTGCTCCAATACATCACTGTGTATGTGGTGCTGGGGTTTGAACTCGCATCCTCGCGCATGCCAGGCAAGCGCTGGATCTGCCAACCCACGGCTCCAGCCATGTGATTTTTAATATTTGCATAGAATTCCATAATTTACTTAAGTTATGCTTGACATTTAAGTTACTATTTGATTTTATGCTGTTTACACATTAATGGTTTGGGCACCTCTGTCGTTTCATCCTTAAAAGAGGAATAAACGGTGCGGGGGGCAGAGCCTGGGATGTGAATCTCAATCTCTCTGCCCCCAAAGGTGCTCATAACCACTTTTTCCTTTGTGTGAGGGTAAGGTAAAGGTTTTTATTGTTCAGTTTCCTTCAGGTTGTTGTGAATTAGCAGTACTTCTGACCTTGTCCTTGTGGTGCTTCCCTAGTTCTTCCAAAAGGCAGCTCTGAATGTACGAGACAATGTTGGGGAAGAGGTGGATGCAGAGCAGCTGATCCAGGAGGCCTGTCGGAGCTGCCTAGAGCAGGTGAGACCAAAGGGGCCAAGATGCAGGCACAGGGTTCAGTCTCAGTGCTCTGCTGAGAAATGTGATCCTATCATCTGTGGCATTTTGGGGAATGCCCAGTGAGCCACTTATACCCAGATAGGGCTTGGAACTGCTGTTGACAGACAAGAAAAACAAGTAGATACTAGGTGCCAGGCACAATGATAAATGCATTCTTTCATTTATGTCTCAGAAGAAACCCTGTTGACAAAGTTTTTTTATTTATTTATTTTTTAAAAAAGAGTGGAGCTGGAGCAGTGTCTTTGTGGTTACGGTTACGGCACTTGCTTGGCATGCGCAAGTACACAAGTTTGAACCCCAGCACCATATACACAACAAAGTGTCAGAGGAACCAAAGCCACATGAAAAATTAAATAAAATTGTTTCTCTCTTTCTCTGTCTCTCACTGTCCTCTTTCTTTAAAAAAAAAAAGGAGAGAGAGGGAAAGAATCAATTTTAGTTTTTCATCTGGCCTTTGTTTCTCTGACACTTAGTTGTGTATATGGTGCTGGGGATCGAACCCATGTCCTCGCGCATGCCAGGCAAGCGCTCCAACCACTGAGCCACTTCTCCAGCCCCAAGAAGGTGTTTTTTAATCCCTGCTTTACAGATGAAAAATTGTGCTTAGCTGACTCATGGAAACGGAGTACAATAGTGGTTACCACAGAAATGGGGAGCACTGGTCAAAGAGCACAGACTTTCAGCTATAAGATGAATAAGTTCTGAGATGTGATATGCAACACGGTGACTGTGGTTTATAATGTTCTATTGTGTGCTTGAAATTTGCTAAGAGAATGGAGCTTAAGTATCCTCACACAAAATAACTATATGGTGATGAATGTGTTGGTAATTTTAATTATCATCATAATGTATGTATATGTACATCAAATAATCACATTGTACACCTTTAATATATAATTTCTATTTGTTACTTATACCTTAATAAAGTTGAAAAAATAAAAAATTTAAAAGGCAAACCAAAAGAAGAAAAAGAAATTGTAGCTTAAGACACCCAAGAATTAGATAGCTATGATCTGTCTCACCCCCTAGAGTGCCTGGTGGATCACCTTCAAGTTGTCATAGCCCCCTTTGGGACCATGGAGACTGGCACACTTGCTACATCTTTCCACCCCTCAGGTGTGGTCAGGAGGCATGACATCAGGTCTATAAATGACTGTGTTCCCAAGACAGCAGAGAATCCGTTTGTGTGCGTCAGCTGCTGTTATTAACAGGAACTGTCAGCATCTCCCAGATTCTTTGTTTTACTATGAAACCATTAGCTGTGAAAAATGGATATTTCTTCATAGAGCCACAAGGACTAGTTTTGAGTTCAGTCCTATGAGGTAATTGTAGTGATATAAGAGAGAAATGGCCTTCTAGGAGGGTGGCTAGCTGCTTAGATGCAGTAGCCTCAGGGCCTGAACCTCACTCCCGGAAGGGCAGAAGTCCATTGCAGGAAAACCAATGTAGTGCTCGTAGACTGTTAAGTTTAAGCTAACCAGATTCCTACAAGGCCAGGTTTGTTAACTCTAGGACTTCAGCGTATTAGGATCATGTGTAACAACTGCTAATAATAAAGCAGAAGTTTGTTAATAATATTCTTATAAGTTTGAGCTGAATCAAGATTAAACTGATGGCAGGTGTAGTGTCACACACCTGTAATCCCAGTGACTCAGGAGGCTGAGACAGGAGGATTGCAAGTTCGAGGAAGGACTAGGGGTCTAGAATGGTGGCCTGGCAGTTGGAGTGCTTGCCTGGTATGCATGAGGACCTGGGTTCAAACCCCAGCACCACATACACAACTAAGTATTAGAGATATAAAGGTCAGATGGAAAAACAAATAAAATTGATTCTCTCTTTCTTTTTCTCTCTCTCTCTTTAAAAATTAAAAAAAAAAAAAAATAAAGGACTAGAGATATAGCTCAGTGGTAAAACACCCATGGGTCTAATCCCCAGTACCAAAAAAGTAAAAGGGGGGGAGATTAAATTGATAAAACATTTACTTACTTGCATCACAAATGCTTTCTTGAGTTTGTCTCTTCAACAGATATTATTGAGGGCTTGCTGTGTGCCATTATTGTGCCAGGTCCCAACGGTGGTATGCCAAAGGGGCATAGTCCTTACCCTCAGAGCCCTTGACATTACTCAAGTAATCCCAGTATATCAGTAATTACAAGTGGTTATAGGTGTGTAAGCGTAGGAGGCAGTGAGAGAATGCAAGGCTGGGGCAGAAGGGAATGCAGAATGCCTAAGGAACAGAAAGAGGCCAGTGTTGCTGGTTTTAGAGGGTGAAAAGAGTGATACATGATCAGCCGGACACCAAGCAGAGGCAGATTACACAGATATGGAGTTATGGCCAGAGAGTGGTCTAATGAGATTTGCATTTTGAAAAGACTGCTCTGGCTGCCCTAAGGACTTTGGTTTGGGAGGGGATTTAGGAATCTTTTGAGGGGTTCAGGTAAAAGATGAAGTTAAATTGGGCATAACGTGAGCTCAATGAATGGTTATACCTTTCCAGTCTCCAGAATCCCCATGTCCACCATCCAGAGCTGGCCCCTACCAGTATTGATAAGAAGCCAGAATACAAAATAGAAGTTTGTGTGGTCACCATGGAATCAGAGCACAGGGACCTAAAAAGCCCAGAGTCTCATCTTCATCCAACAGGAAACCAAATGAGTCTAGAAATTTCGAGCAAGACTTCAACCTTTCTGAGCTTCAATTTCCTATCTCTAAAATTAGAAATAAAGCCACTCCCTACCACCAATGATTTGCTGTGGGGGTTAAATGGGATAATATACAGAAACTTGCAACACGACCCAGGTACAGGTGATGTAGAACAACTAGGTATTAATCATGTTATTACATTCATAATTACATTAAACATTTCTTACAACAGAGCTTAGCTGTCAGATGGCCAGGATAGTTGGAAGCTCTTCGGGGTCCCCTTGTCTAAACCATATGCAGAACTTCTTGTTGCATTAAAGATTCTTCAGCCAGATGCAGTGGCGCACTCCCGTAATCCTGGCAACTCAGGAGACTGAGGCAAGAGGAATAAGTTAGAGGCCAACCAGGGCAACCTAGTGAGATCATGTCTCAAAAAATAAAAAGTGCTGGGGATGTGGCTGAGTGGTAAAGTACTCCTGGGTTCAGTCCCCAGTACCAAAAAAAAAAAAAAAAAACTGGACATGATGGCAATTAGACTAGGGATTTTTCTAGCTTTGAGTGGATGAATCCTTGGTTCGCTTGCTATGACTTATGCCACATCCTAACCTCCTTAGCTACTCCGTTGCAGGTAGTTCTTAGGGAGAAATGGCTAATCTCATTGACTACATGTTATCGTGAGTTTTTTGTTTGATAGTTTGTATTTGTTTTTTGGTTTTTTGTTTGTTTGTTTTTTGGGGTTTTTTGTTTTTGTTTTTGTTTTTTTAAGAGAGAAGGACAGTGAGAGAGAGAAAGAGAGAAGCAATTTTATTTAGTTTTTCTTGTAGCCTTCCCTGCTCAGACACTTCGTTGTGTACGTGGTGCTGGGGTTTGAACCTGCATGCTTGCGCATGCAAGGCAAGCGCCGTAACCTCCGAGCCACCGCTCCAGCCCCGGTTTGTATTTGTTTTGCCAGGAAGTTGTTTTTATATTTGTTTTATACAAGTGATGTACATTCGTTAGGAGAATGTTGGCATGGTGATAAAGAATACAAACTTTCTTCTTTTTTTTTTTTTACGAGAGAAGGACACAGTGAGACAGAGAGAATGAATCAATTTTTATTGAATTCTTCACATGGATTTCGTTGCTTTGACAGTTGTGTACGTGGTGCTGGGGTTTAAACCCGTGTAGTTGCGCATGCCAGGCAAGCGCCGTAACTGCTGAGCCACCACTCCAGCCACCACAAACTTTCTTTTGATTTAAACTGCCCCAGTAGGAGTTCTGTTTTTACCACTGACTAATTATGTGACCTTAGGCAAGATATCTGATGCTATTAATCTCAGTTTTCTCATCTGCAAAATGAAGATAGAGATTCTGTCTCATAGGATTGCTTGAGGATTCAGTGTCAACACTCCTAAAACATTTAGATTGGTAATAAAAACTTAGTAAATGTTACCTATTACCTTAAACTTAGAGAACATAAATTGCATATCTATAATCCCAGCTACTTGGGAGACTGAGGCAGGAGAATCATAAGTTTCCCAACCTGGGCAACTTAGCAAGACTGTCTCAAAATAAAATTTAAAGGGGCTGGAGAGGTGGCTTAGTGGTAGAGCGCCAAGCATGCACAAGGACCCAGAGGGTGGGCTGGAGAGGTGGCTTAGTAGTGGTAGAGCACCAGGCATGCACAAGGACCCAGATTTGAACCCCAGCACCACGTACATAACTAAGTGTTGGAAAAACAAAAAACTCTTTATTTCTCTTTTTAAAAAGCAGGGAGGGGCTGGAGCAGTGGTTCTGCGGTTACAGCGCTTGCCTGGCATGGTAAGCACGCGAGTTCAAACCCCAGCACCACGTACCCAACAAAGTGTTGGAGCAACGAAAGCCACATGAAAAACTAAATAAAAATTGATTCTCTCTTTCCCTCACTGCCCCTCTCTCTTTAAAGAAAAAAAAGGGGGGGGTAGAGGGTACAGCTCAGTTACCTAACGTGGGAGGCCCTGGGTTCAATCCCCAGAGCCATAAATCTTAAAAAGGCATGCATATGTACATACATAAAGTTTCTCATAATTTCACTACTCAGCAATAACATTTTGGTGTGTTTTCTTCCTATCTTTTCTCTATATATCTCTTTATAATGAGTGCTTATTCATTGGGAGAACAGTGGTGAGTAAAGACAGACCACCCTAGAACCCACTGCCCCTTCAGCCACCACTGTTTCTTTGTTCCCTTTCCAAGCCACACTTCAAGAAATGCTGTCACGCAACTCCCATGAGAAGCCAAACTCTACACAGGCAGCCAGAGAAACTCAGAAATTTCAAAAATTAATATACATGTATATGCTCATTTCTATCAGTAGCATGGGGGTAATACAGAGGAGACATGAGATCAGGGAATGGATGAGTGGGGGGAGATCCTGGATTAGGATCAGGCTTAACTTACTTTGTCAGTATCTATGTGTGCCTAAATATGTAACAACAGTACCCTCCGCTATGTAAGACTATGTCAAACAAATTTAAAAAAAAGAAACCCTGTCAGCGCCTGGCACAGTGGCACACACCTGTAATCCCAGCAGCTCGGGAGGCTGAGGCAGGAAGATGGCAAGTTTGAGGCTAAAGCCAGCCTGGGCAACTTAATGAGACCCTGCCTCAAAAATTGAAAAGGGCTGAAAATATAAGAGCACCCTTGGGTTCATCTCCCCCAAAAGAGGCTGTCAGCAATCACAGGCTCTCTTTTTTATTCCCAACACCCCTGTTCATTCTTCTGCTCACTTCGTTTTGGCTTGTGTCCCCACCACTTCATTAGAAACCCTCTTATCACATCCTCCATGTTGCCAAGCCCTGTGGACCCTAGCTGTGCTCAGCGTAGTCAGCTTGTTGGTGGCATTTATCACAGTGGCTCATCATTTCATGTCTCTTGGAGCATTTCCCTGTCTTGGTTCCAGTGCCTAACTTTGCCCCAGCCTCTGGCTAATTCATCTTCTCTCGCTGACCTCTCTTAGTGTTTCCTGAATTTAGTCCTCAGACCCTCAGCTTGCTAGGTTGAGTTCATCTAAACCTTTGGCTTTGAAGCCAGTTTAACTACTGATAATTCACAAATTTATATGTCAACCCTATGCTACATCCACTCTTACCCACTTCCAGTCCATTCTGGTAGCAGCAGCCAGCTAATCTCTGTAAAGATGAATCAGTTTGGGCTGGAGTGGTGGCTCAGCAGTTATGGCACTTGCCTGGCATGCGTAAGGACCCTGGTTCAAACCCCAGCACCACATACGCAGCAAAGTGTCAGACCAACAAAGGCCTCATGAAAATCTAAAGTTGGTTCTGTCTTTTTTTTTTCCTCTCTCTCTTTCACTCTCACTCTCTCTCACTGTCCCTCCCTCTCAAAAAAAAAAAAAAAAAAGAAAAGAAAAGAAAGAAGAAGAACAATAACAACAACACTGGGGATATAGCTCAGTGATAGAGTACTGCCAAAAAAAATAGGCTTCCCATTGACCCCTTCCTATTTTCTTTATCATGACTGACAGACAGCAGAGGAATGTGCTACTCCATGGAAACCCAGACCTACTTTGTGTGTGTGTGTGTGTGTATGTGTGTGTATATATATATATATTCCTAGTCTTTCTATTTTATCTATTTTTTTGAATAACTATATGTGCCCATTCCTTCCCATATTGGCTATGGAATGGTTTTAGCCCAGTGTGGAGTTGTATATACAAAAATGGAGACAGGATATTTCCTACCAAAATCATGGCTGTTAACATTTAATCTTTTCCTTTCAGGCTAAGCTACTGTTTTCAGATGGAGAGAAAGTAATACCCAGATTGACCCATGAGCTTCCTGGGATAAAGGTCAGAGTCACTGTGTCCTGGAGTCTTGGAGGGGGAAGTAAATCAGGCTGGGAGGTACGTGAAGTACGTAGGCTCAGGAAGGTTTCGTACACCACCCATTGGTAGGTCTAGGTCCAAATAGCACCCTGCTAGAGGGCTGCAGGCCAGAGGCTCCCAGGTACTGGCCTTCCACTGACTTCCTTCCGTTCTCCTGCAGCGTGGCCGGCAGGCAGAAGAGGAATGCGCCCATCGAGGAAGCCCCATTCCCAAAAAGGTATGCCATTTTCCAGCTGGGAAAGGGTCTGGGCTTCTTCGCAACCTTTAGGCCTTTCTAGGCAAAGGAGGCAGGAACCCTAGAAAGTCGCAGTTACCCTCCCAAGGATCGTTTGTACTCTATGGAAAACTGCCTGTACCAGGGGACTCTTGACGTGCCAGTGGGGGTGGGTTGGGAGCTTGGGGGGTGCTGTTTCCATGGGTCAGGGCTCTGACAGCTGTTCTCTGTGGCAGAGGAAAGGACGGCCTCCTGGACACATTCTGTCAAATGACCGGGCAGGTTCCGGCATGGTGTGAGTAGGGGCCACCAGTGTGTGAGAGCCAAAGGGAGCAGAGGGAGGGAGTGATGTTGGAGGGAAGGAAGCCATAATTGTGTGCCTAGTGACATCAGATCTGTCTATTTAAGCCACCGTGGAGGAGGGGCACTCTGGTTTAGGAGTGATTAAGTGGGGCAGTGAGAAGGAATTGTTTTAATCTGTTTTTGCTCCAGAACAGTTCAACCCAGCTTGATTAAACACTGGAATTGTTTCATTGTTAGTGTATATCAGCTGCTTATAGCTGGTCTAAATACCTTTCAGGCTTCACCTTTTAAACCTTACAGCCACCCTCTAAGGAAGGTATAATTCATTTAGCAGTTAAAGAAACAGACTCAAAAAAGAAATTAAGGGAAAAAATAGAAAGTGAGAGATTCAGAGAATTACTTGCCCAAGGTTATACAGTTAGTAAGGGGCAAAACTGTACTACATGGCTTACTGGATGGTTGTTTCAAAGATTTTTTGTTTGTTTTTATTCTTGGTTGTTTTGCATTACTGGGAATTGAACCCAAGGCTTCACACATGCTGGGCAAGCACTTTGCCACTTGAGCTACACCCCCAGTTCTTTTTTTTTTTTTTTTTTTTTCCCCAGGGCTGAGGACCGAACTCGGGGCCTTGTGCATGCTAGGCAAGCTCTCTGCCACTGAGCTAAATCCCTAACCCCGACACCCCCAGTTCTTAAGTCATAAAATTTTTTAGAAAATTTTTAGGTTCATAGCAAACTGAGTGGAAAATAATTTTTGAAAAATGCCATATACTTCCTACCCCCACATTTGCACAGCCATTATCAACATCTGGCACACACATGGCACATTTGTTACAATGGATGAATCTACTTTGCCATTATTACCCAGAGTCCATAGCATAAAGTTAGCGTTTGCTCTTGGTGGTGTACATTCTATGAGTTTGTACAAATGACAGGCATCCATTTTTACCACACTAAAAATCCTCTGTGTTCTACCTATTCATCCCTTACCCGCACCTGAGGTTTAAAGGATTTTGAAGCAGCAGAATCTTCTTTTCAAACCAAACTTTACATGGAAGCCCAGGATATGAGGCAGATAAAGCCATATTCTTCTGGTTAAGTGGGGTAGGGATGGTTTGAAACCCCTAACACAGGAAATGGAATAGCATTAATTGCCATCCCTTAGATTTAGCTCCTACCTGAAGCAGTTTCGTTCCTCATGAACACAGATAGGTAAGGCAGGGGCTAGAGTGTAACTTTTTGGTAGAACATTTGCCTGACACGTTTGAGGTCCTGCATTCACTCCCAGCACTTGGGGGAAAAAGTAGTAGGGTGGCTGCCGCTGTCATCTGCTTTTGACAGATGAGAAAGCTGCAGCTCACAAGTTCTTAGCTTGCCCTACTGCCAGGTCCTATCAGCCAGTACTAGAGGCTTCCGGTGCAGCACTTCTCCATGAGTTGCCAGAAAGAAGCATGCCCAGGGCTGACGTGAGAGTATATGAGGCGCTCGCCACCATCAGCAAGTTTTCTTCCAGTCTTAGGCCCCACTTTGGAGAATTCACCTTTCTTCTTTCCTTTTAAGCAGATGGAAGCCAAAATCTTCTGAACCAATTCGCCGGGAAGGCCCCAAGGTATGATTATGTGAGCATGGCAGTGACCAGTATTCCAGAGATTCAAGCAAGGCTCTGGGGACCCCATGAGGGAAAGGGGTTTGGGTGGTACAGGACGTGGCCACAGCATTCCAGAGCCATCTTCGCCTTCTCCACCTGGAGCCATCTGGGCCTCCAGAGAATATCCCATATGAGATTTGGAATTAGAGGAAAAACAAAGAGAGGGCCAGGCTCCCGGGGTGTAGCTCAGCAGAGTTCCATCCCCAGGACTGCCTCCCCCGCAAAAAAAAAAAACCATTCTGTAACAAAGAGAAGACGAGTCTCTTATCTCACTAGTGCTCTTATACTTTGCTCAGTACTTATTAGGTGACAAGCACTGCCTAAATCTTTTGTATGGATTATCTCAGTTAATTTTTGTGTCAACTTTATGAGATAGATTGTTACCATTCTGTAGCTGAGATGCTTCCTTTCCTGCCAACTCCCCTGTGGGCAGATATTATCTTCTCCAGTTTTTGTGCTCTTAATACGCTTGAGACTTGCCCAAAGTCACCTTGCTAGTAAGAAAGAGCCAAGTCTCAAGCCCAAAGTCTGTTGACACCACTTCTGCTGCCTCTAGAACAGTTGTTTGCAAGCTCTCTGAAGGATTGAATCCTTTCTTTAAATGAGGTCATTGATGGAAGTCCAGTAAGGAAGATAAAAGTATTTCTGCTTGTCTTATCAGAGCTATGCCTAGAAGACATTAGCCATCTCTTTTCTTCTAGAACTCGGCTTATTCCCTTAGAGCTGGTGGCCCCTGCACTCTTCTGGATTTTCCTGTTCTCTCCAAACTTCCCCCTCTGACTTTGTGAGTTCTTCCTCAGGAGTGACCCTCTATTGTCCCCAGAATTCTCTCCTTGACCCACTTCACCTAAAGCTTTTCTATGTGGATGATCTAAATCATTCACATGATTTAGTGAATGGTTTCAGGGACCACCATGTACAAAACTCCCCAATCTCTTTGTTTGGCACATACCTCTCTGCTTTAAAACTTTTAACCTGGGGCTAGAGCAGTGGCTCAGCGGTTTCGGCGCTTGCCTGGCAAGCGCAAGGACCCAGGTTCAAACCCCAGTACCACGTACACAAATAAGTGTTGGAGCAACGAGGGCCATGTGAAAAAACTAAATAAAGTTGTTTCTCTCTTTCTCTGTCTCTCTCACTGTCCCTCTCTCTTTAAAAAAACAAATAAAACTTTTATCCTATCTGCTAGACCTTTCTGCCTGGGGAAGTTCCATAGGGCTTTCAAAAGCAGCATATCCAAAATTGGAATTGGAATCTTTCCTGGGAGACCTTGCCTTACATCCCTTATCTCAGTCGTCTTTTCCTGTTCCTCCCTCGCCAGCCTTCATCCAGTCAAGTTGTAAACGGTGCTACCTTCTGAATGTATTGCAGTCCCTATCCCTTCCACATCCTCCTGACTGCTGTCATCGTTCAGCCCTCTCTTGCTTCAGTTCTGCTTAATCACAGCAGCCTCTAAACTGCTCTCCCTTCCTCTCACCCTGCCTCTTCAAATCCATCATCCACATTGCTGGCAGGACGATCTATTTTTAAAATATGACTGACTCTCACTTCCTGATTAGAGCCCTTAACAACCCCCCAGTGCCTGAAGAAAGAAGAATCAAACCCTCAAACTTAGCCTCCTCAGGCCTCCAGCTCCTCTGAGCTGCTCTCTCCAGCTGCATCAGTTCCACTCCCTTATTTGCTGTCTCCTTTAGCAACACAGAATTGCTTGTAGTTTCTCCAACATGCCACGAACTCCCACCTGCATTTATACATACTGCCCTCTGTCTGGAATGCCTTTCTTCCTCCCCTCTACCCTGTCCAGCTCATGCTCTCCTTTCAGAATTAACCTGGGGACTATCTTTTCAAGGAATACTTTCTGGGCGCCACTCACACCCAGCATTCATCTTTGTCATTGCCCATTGTATAATGGTCTGATTTTTCTGTATCTCTTGTCTGGTGCTCCTGGAAAAGAGAGTGTTTCTTACTCATTTCTTTATCCCCAACATCTAGCAGAGAGCCTAGTATATTATAAGTACTCCAATTCCTGAACAAACTGAATAATGAATAATGGAGGGGGAAGAGGATGAGAAAGGACAGGGGGAGGAGTGTTTCTGTCCTGGTCACCACATTACATCTCACCCTCACCAGCCTCTCGTTTTTGTACAGTGGGACCCAGCGCGGCTGAATGAATCTACCACCTTTGTGTTGGGCTCACGAGCCAACAAGTGAGTCTAAGAACTTTGGTGTTCATGGAAGGGACAATTCTGGGCCCGAGTACTTGAGTCTCTACGTGCTGGAATCCTGACCACTCATATTTTACTTTTCAGGGCCCTAGGGATGGGGGGTACCAGAGGGAGAATCTACATCAAGCACCCACACCTCTTTAAGGTAGGTGAGTGCCGGGAGGTAGGCAGGCCGTTTTGCATTTGGGGAAGGTGGCATTGGGAACTGGACCTAGCACAGACAAGCTTGGAGTACACAGTGATCTGGGAGTCAGGACATCTGGGTTCTATTTGCTCCTTTGCCATTCTTCTACCTCTTATAATTTACTCAAGACTACTGTGCCTCAGTGATAATAGCTACTTTCCTTGCATGATTATTTGTGTGCCAAACAGTTTTCAGAGCTATGCTTATAGTATTGTCATGAAACTCTCCTTTAAGATAGGTATTGTAGAGGCTGGAGTGGTGGCTCGGCAGTTACGGTGCTTGCCTGGCACGCTCAAGTACGCGGGTTCAAACCCCAGCACCCACGTACACAGCTAAGTGTCAGAGCAACAAAAGCCATGTGAAAAACTCAATAAAAATTGAGTCTCTCTCTCTCTCTCTCTCTCTCTCTCACTGTCCTTCTCTCTTTTAAAAAAAAAAAAAAAAAAAAGGTCTTGTAGGGCTGGTGATGTAGTTTAGTGGAACAGTGTTTGCCTAGCATGCATGAGGCCCTGGGTTTGATCCCCAGCACTACATATACACACAGAGATACATATCGTAAGCCAGGTGTGATAGCACCTGCCTCTAATCCTAGCAGCTCAGGAGGCTGAGGCAGGAGGATCACAAGTTCAAAGCCTGCTTTAACAATTTAGCGAGGCCCTGAGCAACTTAGTGACACCCTGTCTCAAAATTTAAAAAGGGATGGGGATATGGCTCCTTGGTTAAGCACCCCTGGGATCAATCCCTGGTACCAAAAAAAAAAAGATAGGTGTTGTAGCCAGGTACAATGGTATATGCCTGTAATCTCAGCAACTCGGACTCTAAAACAGGAAGATCACAAGTTACACATCAGCCTCAGCAACTTAGCAAGACCCTGTCTCAAAATAAAAAGGCCCAGGAATGTAGCTCAGTGGTACAGCACCCTGGATTCAATCCTCAATACCAAAAAAAAAGAAAGATGGTTTAACCAGGTGTGGTGGTGTGCACCTGTGATCCCAAATACTTGGGAGACTGAGAAGGGAGGATCATTTGAGACCACCCTGAACAACATACAGAAATCTGTCTTTTAAAAAAAAAAAAAAAAAGCTGGGTGCTGTGGTGCATGCCTGTAATCCCAGCAGCTCAAGACCCTGAGGCAGGAGGATCCCAAGTTCAGAGCCAGCGTCAGCAACTAAATGAGGCCCTAAGCAATTTAGTGAGACTCTGTCTCCAAAAAAAAAATCATGTTGGGGATATGGCACAGTGTTTAAACATCCCTGGGTTCAGTCCATCCCCCCGCCAAAAAAAAAGGGTATGATTTCAATCTGGGTTCCATTCCTTACCATATCAGCTGTGTGACCTTGAGCAAACGGCCAACCTCTTGGAGTTAGTTAAGAGAGAGTACAGTAAAACACCCAGCATAATAATAGTAAGGGACTCTGTGTTAGTCATTTTTATTAGTATAGTTTACCAGTTCTAAGACCTATTTATTATTTGTAATTACCTCCCAACCCCCCCTCTTACCAGTGGGTACCTCTCGTTTTAATCTTTTCAGTCGAATAAATAGAGGGACATTTTTTGTTGTTTTACTTAACATTTCTCTGTTAGTGATCATAAGCATCTTTTTTAGTCATTTACAATCTATTTGTGTTCTGTAAACATTTTAATTTTTCATTTCTTTTTTTAAACTTTGTAGTTATAAAAATATAAACTCATTCTTGTTTAAAGATTCAGACAGGGGCTGGAGCAGTGCCTCAGCAGTCAGAGCACTTGCCTAGCATGAGTGAGGACCCAGGTTCGAACCCCAGCACCACATACACAACTAAGTGTCAGAGAAACAAAGGCCAGATAAAAAAATAAATAAAAGTTGATTCCCTCTTA
Organism: Aplodontia rufa; assembly: GCA_004027875.1. Classification (NCBI taxonomy): domain Eukaryota; kingdom Metazoa; phylum Chordata; class Mammalia; order Rodentia; family Aplodontiidae; genus Aplodontia; species Aplodontia rufa. The sequence goes on along the minus strand of PVKS010004485.1, from coordinate 63,651 downwards.
AAAAAAAAAAAAAAAAGATTCAGACAATACACAGGAAATAATAATGAAGCACAAAGTGCCCCTTCACTCAAGACTCTGATTCCCTACCCTAGAGGTCACTGGCAACCACATTGGTACACATCCTCCTCTGTATGCATGTGCCTAGAATGTGTGTGCACCCAAGTGTTTATGCCTGTGTCCTTCTCTTTACTGATGTTTTGCTTATTCAGATCATACTGTACATATTGGTCTCTGGTTTTATTTTTTTCACCCAAAAATTGATTTTATGTTTTGAGAAAGGAAGGGTGTGAGGATTACTAGAATGTTAAATCTCTGAGAATTAGGTCATAATCCCTGGCTTCCTGAGCTTGCTCTGAAGAGATTCATGAGGCCTCTATATCTGTATGCGAGGGCAAGGTCTTGTTGATAAGAACTGCTCAGGAACCAAAAGAAAAGCCCATCACAATAGGCTAATGTTTCCTCCGGTAATTTTATCCCTCACAGTATGCAGCTGACCCCCAGGACAAGCACTGGCTGGCTGAGCAGCATCACATGCGGGCAACAGGGGGGAAGATGGTAAGCATCGTTCACTCGCACCACTGCCAAAGCCCCCCTCAGCACAAGGACCAGGATTTTGGCTCTCAGTGACAGTTTACCTTCAACGTCTAGAGGACTTCCTAAGCCTGACATATGTGGCAAGGGAGACTTATAAGGCCCATTCATTTGGGCTAAAGAGCCATAATCTCCGTATTCCCTTTCCTGTCGCTAGGGTTCTTTACCTCCTCACCCTTCCTCCCACCCCATTTCTCCAAGACCACATATTTGGCCATGTTAGTTGTGCATAGGAATGGGCAGTTTCAAGACACGCTGAATACTACTTTTCCCTTGTGTGCCCATAGATAGATCCAACCCATTGATCACAACAGTCCTCCTCCCGACTGCTCTAGAATCTTCTCAGCACAGTACTCCAGGCAGCACTGCTTGTCACTAGGAGTTTGCACGTGCAATGACATGTGTTTGCCATGCCTGGCCTCACCTTCCAGACTCACCTCCACTTCAAGAGTTTTCTACTCAACAAACAATAACCTTAGCTGTATGTGTCCTAAAATAATTTGAAGGGCTTTGCCCATCACATGCAGTGTCTGCCTGAGGACTCAGTCCATCTACTGGTTCTGCTCCTAATAGACTCTGATGGCCTTAGAAACTAGTATGCCATCTCTTTCTGGCAACGAAAGCTACTTTTATTTTATTTTTCTACTGCATGCCCATACTTTATTTCACAAAATATTTCAGGGAACTTACTACTGATAACATAAAATACAATATAACATAAATAAGAAATAGATGAGTAAGGGGAACAGGACCTAAAATTAAGCCCTCAGCAAGAGTAGTTTAGAAGAAAGTTGGGTTTTTCCCATTGCTGACCAGGGAGACCTTCTCTGAATATTTGCAATTATAGCTGTAGGTGCCTTTCAAGGAGACCTGGTCTGTTGCATAGTTCACAGTACTCAGGGGACACACAAATTAGTCCTAACCCTAAGACTAGAATGAGTGTCCCAGAGAAGACTTTCTCCTTGGTGAACAACATCCCCATGGGTGAGCTCTCGAGAGGGCTGTGGCCCACTGCAGACCACAGCAGTGGCATGGCCGTTCTACAGGGTCCAGGACAATACAGTGCAGCCCAGTTACTAGACAGCAGTGCCATTTACCATGTTTTCCTTTTCCCACAAAGCTCAAACTTAAGTTATCTTAATTGCCAATTAGCAAATACCTCCTTCTGGTTTCCAGTTTCCAAGTATATTTTGCTAATTCTCTCACCATTTTGTTATAGGCCACTTTGACTCCTTTTTTAGAATAGTAAAGGCCCTAAATAAATTAGTCATCAGAAGCCCAGTGAGGTGGTGTGGGCCCGTACTACTTAGGAGGCTGAGACAGGAGGATCCCTTGAACCCAAGAGTTCAAGGCCAGCCTAGGCAATGTAGCATGACCCCACCTTGGGGCTGGGGATGCAGCTCAGTGATAGAGCACTTGTCTAGCATGTATGAGGCCCTGGATTCAATGCCCAGCAAAATAATACAAGACCCCCATCTCAAAAGAAAAAAAATTTTATTTAAAAAATAGTCACCTGTCCCTATTCTCCTGCCTCTTGTTTCTGTTTGAGTGAAAGATTTTTCTCAAGGAACTTTCTCCTGACAGTCTCTCCATACTCTCTCCCCTTCTGAATTACAATTTATGACCCCCCCTTACACATGTTTAGTAAAGTGTTATTGAGTTGGAGCGAAATGAATCAGAAGCAGTTAGCATTCTCCTTTGTTCCTGCCCCAGGCCTACCTCCTCATTGAGGAGGACATCCGGGACCTCGCCGCCAGCGATGACTACAGGTAAAACCACAGGTCTCTTGCCCCCTACCCTCTCTTCCGCCTCAAAAGTAGCCCCCTTGGGATGAGTCTGGGCCTGCATCCTTCCTTGCTTTAAGTTTCCTCCTCAATGTGTATTCTAGAGGATGCCTGGACCTGAAGTTAGAGGAGCTGAAATCCTTTGTGCTGCCCTCCTGGATGGTTGAGAAGATGCGGAAGTACATGGAGACACTACGAACAGAGAATGAGCATCGTGCTGCTGAAGCACCTCCGCAGACCTGAGGCCAGGTCCCCTGGCTACACTTGGCAGCCCACCTCCAAGACTTTTCTCCACATGGCTAAGGCCACCGCTGGGACTGCTCCTAGATGCACCTCAGCGGCATTAAACTGTGCATGGGCTAGTTTGTAGTGACTCACTGCAGAGCACCCTGAGACTGGCATGTGGTTCTATATTTGTAAAGTTATTGGGATAAGAAGCAATTAAACAGTTTGTAATAAACACAAATGGTGAGCCTGCTGTGTGTGCGATCTGCTGTGGGGGCTGACAGAACATCAAGAGCTCTGTAAGTGGGTGTAGGAGAAAAGGACCAGGTACCCCTCCCCATCTCTTAGAGCCAGGTTTTAGGAGACCAAACTGGGAACATGTGCTTTGTCATGGTTCCCTGTCCAACTGTTTCTCTCTTTTTTTTTCGGGGGTGGGGGTGTCATTTTTTACTAATACAAGAATGTGACAGAATGTGAATGTGACAGCTTGCCCCAGGTTTGTTTGTTTGTTTTTGGACCTGAGATTGAACCCTGGGGCACTTTACCCGCCCTCCACCTTTTTTCTTTGAGACAGGGTCTCTATGTTGCTGAGGGTGGCTGGTTTGTTTTTGGTTTTGGGTTCTGTGGATTGAGCCCAGGGTCACTTAACCACTGAACCACATCCTCAGTCCTGTTTTTTTGTTTGTTTGTTTGTTTGTTTGTTTTTTTAAGGTACCAGGGATTGAACCCAGGGGGACATTCAACCACTGACCCACATCCCCAATACTTTCTGATTTTTAATTTTGAGATAGGCTCTGGCTGGTACTTGGCAGCCTTGCTAAATTGCTGAGGCTGACTTTGAGCTTGCCATCCTCCTGCCTCAGCCTCCTGAGCTTCTGGGATTACAGGAATATGCCACTGCACCCAGCCCACCCAGATTTTTTGTTGTTGGTGGTTGTGGTTTGTTTTTTGTGGTGCTGGGGATTGAACCCAGAGTCTTGTATATGCTAGGTTAGTGCTTTACCAACTGAACTATGTCCTCAGCTCCCCCTTGGGAGTTTGAGACAGATCACATGAAAACTGCAGCTTTTATTATCCTCATTGTACAGTTAAAACACGGATTAGGGGGCTGGAGTGGTGGCTCAGCAGGTACAGCACTTGCCTGGCAAGCGCGAGTATGCTTGTTCAAACCCCAGCACCATGTACACAACAAAGTGTGGGAGCCGTGAAAGCCACATGAAAAACTAAATAAAAATTATTTCTGTCTCCTCTCTCTCACTGTCCCTCAAACTTTAAAAAAATAAAAAAAACACACACACACACACACTGAACAGGGGGGCTAGAGCGGTGGCTCAGTGATTACGGTGCATGCCTGCCTGCACGAGTACGTGGGTTCAAACCCCAGCACCATGTACACAAAAGAAGGGTCGGAGCAACAAAAGCCACATGAAAAACTAAGTAAAATTGCTTGTCTTTCTCTTTCTCTCTCACTGTCCCTCTTTTCGTGCGCAGTAGTGCACACCTGTAATCCCAATCCCAGCTACTTGGGAGGCTGAGGCAGGAGAGGCTTAAATTCCAGCGGCAATTTAGGAAGAACTTACCTCAAAATTAAAAAGGGAGGGAGGGGTGTAGTTCAATTGGTAGAGCACCTGGGTTCAGTCCAGGCTGGGTCCAAGTCACACAGGTAACCAGTGGAGGCAGGACAGGTTCTCTAACAGGGGGTCTGCTGTTCTCACCATCAGCCTTTTCAGATAACGTGGGACTCCCCACAAAGGTGCCCGGGCCATTGTAACGGGGAGAGGCACAATTGTCCGGGTTGAGTAAGGCCACCAGTGCCACAAGATTGGAAGAACCCTCTCCAGGAAGAAATCCAGGTGTGGCATGCCCGGTGTTTCTCGGAGAAGCAAGGCTTTTAACCTTAAAGCTCATCCCACGTGGAAGGTTTCTTGGCCCTTTAATGGTCGGCGTTATCCAAAGGCCACCAATCCCCTTCAGGTTCGTTAGTTAATGGCAGCCCTTCCTACCAATCGGCCTTCAGAGGCAGGACCCCATCACCCAATAGAAGTGCGCTGGTGGGTGGGCCTAGCAGTTGCACAGTGACAGAGTGCTCCGGCGCGCCTCATTGGCTGGATCAAACCCAAGCGAGCCTATGATTGGCTGACCTTGTCGGAGGGTTACAATTCAAACGCGGGCGGCCGGGCCCGCAGCCCTGCAGTTGCAGTCCTGTTCTCCGAGTTCCTGTCTCGCTTGCCAACGCTGCCCGGATGGCCTCGCAAAACCGTGACCCAGCCGCCGCCAGCGTCGCCGCCGCGCGTAAAGGAGCCGAACCCAGCGGGGGCGCCGCCCGGGGCCCTGTGGGCAAGAGGTGAGTGGTGCGGAGGTAACGCTCCCCAGGCCTGGCATGCCCTGGGCTTGGGACCCGGAGGGATGACTTCCGGGACCCCCACCTCCTGGAGCCAGGATATACGCGAGAGCAGGCGCCCACACCAGGAGCTGGTGGGGAGATAGTCTGAGACTCCTGAGGGAAAACGGGAGGGTAGGAAAGCTGCCAGGATCCTCCCAAGAAGACGCCAGAGTAGTGGGGGTTAGGAACATGCCAGAATTATCCTGCAGGAGCCAGGATTTAGGAAGGGTAAAGATTCACCAGGGTGCCGAGTGCGCCCCAAGCTGAGTTAGACCTGGGAGAAGGGGGAGCCCATTTGACAGCTGCTCGGGAACCATTGGATGTGGGGAGATGCCCCACCTGGAGAACCGGCCCATCCAGACATCCAGGTGACCCTGAATTCTTTTTGCAGGCTACAGCAGGAGCTGATGACTCTCATGGTGAGTGACTAAGTGCTCTCAGATCCCAGTCAATTCGTCCTTTCTCCCACCCAATTATCTGTAGTCTCCTTTCTCTATCAGACTTCTTGCTAGACAGAGGTGAAAATGACAGTATAATTTACTCCAGAAAGACACTTAAACTACCTACACCTTTTCTTACATCAATGTCTATCTCAATTCTGCCCCCCACACACACAATTATGCCATATATAGAACAGTTCACCAAAGTCCTTCAAAGTTTTCCTTATCCTGCTGCCTGACCCTACTTCCTGGTCTCAGATTTTACCTTTTCACTCACTCCCAACTCCCACCCTAATTGGTATTTCTAGTCCTGTCCTACCTTGGAATTCTCCCTTCTTAATTTTCCATTACTAATTAATCTCTAAATACTCATTTCAAAACTATTGAACTGCTGGGCGTGGTAGCACATGCCTGTAATCCCATCCTGTAATCCCATCGGTTGGGAAGGCAAAAGCAGGAGGATAGCAGTTTCAAAGCCAGCCTCAACAACTTAGGCAAGGCCCAAAACAATTTTGTGAGATCCTGTCTCAAAAAATAAAAAATGTGGGGCTGGAGCAGTGGCTCAGCAGTTTGAGTACTTGCCTGTCATGTGCAAGGACGCAGGTTCAAACCCCTGCACCATATACAGAATTAAGTGTCCAAGAGACAAAGAGAATCAATTTCTATTGAGTTTTTTACATCTCTTTTGTTGCTCTGACACTTAGTTTTGTACATGGATGCTGGGGTTTGAACCCATGCACTAGCACATGCCAGGCAAGCACCACGACTGCCAAACCACCACCTCAGCCCCTCTCCCTCTATCTTTAAAAAAGAAGAAGAAGAAAAAATGGACTAGGGATGTGGCTCAGTAGTTGAGCGCCCTCTGGGTTCAAGCCTTAGTACAAAAATTTTTTTAACATATTTCAAATATTGTACATTTGAATTCCTAGCAATCCACAAAAATAGGGATGCAGAGCTGGCCTCTGCTTTCCTGTATCACGTCTCCCTCGTTAGCCTGGTGATGAACCTCAGTTGGGTTTGGTAGCTCAATTTGGGATCAGAGTATGAGGAGGTCAGTGGCCAGGGATCACCCACTGACCTTCAGTCTCAAGTGTATGCAGCAAATCAGCAACTGTTGTGTTTCCTCCCCAGATGTCTGGTGACAAAGGAATTTCTGCCTTCCCTGAATCAGACAACCTTTTCAAATGGGTAGGGACAATCCATGGAGCAGCTGGCACGGTAAGTGTAAGGTTGGGATGGATGAAAGTCACTTCACTGAATGTGGGGGAAGGTAGAAGATGAGATCCAAGGGCCAGGTCTGCTGCGCTGTGTTAGCTGGAAAAGACAGTCCACCTGGGCCTGTTCACATGCTCTGAGCCCTGTGGCCATGTTGTCCCCTCTTGCAATGAAAGATAGGTTTAAAGCAAGGCTGTTCAAGGGGCCAGACCAAAATGAAGTGAACAGAGCAAACACTGGCCAGTGTGAGGGCACAAGTCTCAGAAGGGCAGCCTCCCATTGCTACAGATCTGGTTTAAGATAACTCAAGCCAGGCACAATGGCAATTGCCTATAATCCTGATGTCTTGGGAGGCTGAGGCAGGAGGATCACAAGTTCAAGGGCAGCCTCAAAACTTGGAAAGACCCTAAGCAATTTAGCAAGTCCCTGTCTCAAAATTTAAATAATTTAAAAGGGAGAGGTGGGTGCTGGGGTTGTAACTCAGTGGTAAAGCATCCCTGGGTTCAATCTCTGCCAAAGAAAGAAATCCAAATCTGTCAAAATCTAATTTTTTCATGTTAACAACTAATGGGACTAAAGCACAGCTGTGGTAGCCCTCAGGGTGCCAATTTAGACAGAAGGATCACTGATGTCCCTGCCAGATGAGAGGAAAGCACCAGAACCAGCTGAAGTCCCAGAAACTCAAAGGTCCTCCCCAGCAAGCCCTTCTAGTGGGCTTGGGACAGGGTGAGGTTGCTTGCTCACTTCTTGCCTCTTCTCTAAACACCCAGGTGTATGAAGACCAGAGGTATAAGCTGTCCTTAGAGTTCCCCAGTGGCTACCCTTACAATGCACCCACAGTGAAGTTCCTCACACCCTGCTACCACCCCAACGTGGACACTCAGGGTAACATCTGCCTGGACATCCTCAAGGACAAATGGTCTGCCCTGTATGACGTCAGAACCATCCTGCTCTCGATCCAGAGCCTGCTAGGAGGTGACTTCTGAGACCACCCATCCTGTACAATGTGGGGACCTGTCAGGACTCCCCTGGGTCAGCCTGTTCTACCCCCTTGACCATTCTGCCTCTCTACCCACAGAACCTAACATCGACAGCCCTTTGAACACACATGCTGCTGAGCTCTGGAAAAACCCCACAGGTAGGTCTTTGAACACAGGGTGATCCCCTTCCAGCCTTCAAAAGGATCAGAGTGTTGGGCTGAGCAGAAAATGTATCAAACCACATCTGTCTTACTTAGCCTTGGTGCTTCCTGCATGCTATAAAAAATGACAAGTTAGCTCCCTCCATATTCATGTGCTGGAGGGGGCTTTTGGTGAAATGCAGCACAGGGAATGTCCCTTGTGCTGGAAAAAGTCTCTCCCAAGATGCCCCCATGTTAGGTCAAGCTGCCCTCTTGCCCAGCTTCATGAGTGCTTCCTGTCTCCATTCACTCACCCAAGACTTGCCTATTCTCTTCCAGCTTTTAAGAAGTACCTGCAAGAAACCTACTCAAAGCAGGTCTCCAGCCAAGAGCCCTGACTGGGGCTGTCCAGCCTCTCTTCGTGTCTTTTCATTTTTTCCTTAGATAGTCTATTCTTTTCTTGATTTCTGTACAGGACTCTGTATCTTGAGCTGTGGTGCTGTGGTATTATTTTTGTTTTGTTTCTGTCTTTTTAAATTAAGTCTGGTTGAGTCCCTGCAATGTATAATAAATAAATACATTTTGGTTGGTTTTTTGTAAAGTTGCTGCCTTGCAGTTACCCTTGGGTTGGAGGTGCTCACGCTTGGGGTGGGCGGAGGTCTGGCTTAAGATGGAGGGATCTTGGCCTGTTCTCTACAGGGTTAGAAGCAACTTATGACCTATTTTATCACCGTTTCTTCATATAGAGAATAGGTGTCACAATAATGCCTGTTTGCCTAGGAGGGGCGAAAAGTGGCAAAGCGCATGCTTAGCATGTATGTGCAAGGCTCTGGCTTCAATTCCCAGCTCCAAAGATGAATACGATGCCATTCTGTAGAGTTACCGCAGGCACCAGGAATGTCAGTGAAAGTTGGGGTGGCCCCAGCTGTGTTACAGATGAGGGTGCATTGGGTGCACACAGGAGGGGAGGGCCAGCCTGCATTTTGACGCAGGTTATGTCCCTGAAGAATAAAACTCAGGTTACTCTACAGCAGGCCTAGGGTATGAACAGACAACCAGGGAAAGCCGTCCCCATATCAGGACCCTCAGAATTGAGCTCTGGACCTGCCTCTGGCCCCAGGCCCCCCATGGAAGTCTCCAGGGGACACATTCACTTCCTGCTGCACCACTGACCCAGTTTCCCAGCCTCTTAAGGCAACCTTTCCTGGGGCCTGTGGCAGGTTCCGACCTTTGGGCCCCTAGAAGGACATCGCCATGCAGACCAGCTGGGTCCCCACAGGGACAGGCACTGGGAAGAGCAGGCTGAGGGGATGGGCCCAGCCCAGCTCCTGCAGGAAGGTGAAAAACAGCTTCCAGCCTTCCAACACTTGGCGGACCCCTACCTCGGCACCCAGCCTGGGCAGTTCTGCCAGTAGCTGGTTGTGCCAACATGGAGAGAGGAGGCCCTGTCACCAAGATTCTAACCCTCCTTTTTTTTTCTCCTTTGCCTTGTGTCCCCATCAAGCAGCCACAGGTAAAGGGAATGGGGTTGTCAGAGCTGAGATGAAATTGAGTGTCCTTGTGTCTGAAATTGTGCTCAGTTCTCTTAAGCATAGAGCTTTCTCGATTTAAAGCGCAGAAATCTGCCAAGGATCTTGTTAGAATGCAAGTTTCGAAGGGAGCGCAATCGCCTTTTGAGGTGTGGCTCTTCAACAGCACAGGTACCACCCTGACTTTGTTAGAAGAGCAATTCTTGTCCCCAGCAAGCTTTCCTGGTTCTGATGCTCTCAAATTTGAAAGTCGTCTGGTTAGAGGAAGCCTGAGAAGGCCGAACTCAGGATCTGGCACTGAAATGGTTCTAATTAAACGCTGGGGTAACTGGATGTGGTGGCGCACACCTGTAAATGCAGCAACTCTGGAGGCTGAGGCAGGAGGTTACACACTCAAAGCCAGCCTCAACAACTTAGGCCCTGTCTCACAATAAAAAGGGCTGGATGTGGCTCCATGGTTAAGTGCCCCTGGGTTCAATCCACAGAAACCAAAAAATGCTGAGGTAGACATTCATCTGTCCTGGAGAAGCTGCAACATGGAGTTCTTGATAATGGTGTTTGGGTCACCTGGCCTATCTTGTGTCAGTCACAAGGACTCAGCATCAATCATGTTAGTCACCAGAAAGAGCAAAACCTATTCAATGGGATTGTTACAAAAGCAATGAAGGAGTCAGTCTAGGCTACTGGTGGAGACCTACAATAGGAAGAAAGCCAACAGAACCAAAAAGCTGATTGGAGAGATACACTTCCAATTGGTGGCTTGGCACACTCGTTCCATGAAACAAGTCCCTTTTTCCTTAGGTTTCTGACACCTGCAACAAAATAACTAAGTAGTACATGCCTGTAATCACAGAGACCCAGGAGGCTAAGGCAGGAGGATTGCAACTTCAAGGCCAGCCTCAGCAAATGTAGCTCAGTGCTAAAGCACCCCTGCATTGGGCTGGAGAGACAGCTCAGTGGTAGAGCACTTTCTTGGCATCCATGAGGTCCCAGGTTCAATCCCAAGCACCAAACACACAAATAAATGAAGGAAAAACAAAAACCAAATTAAAAAAAATCTTCTCTAAAAGAAAAAAAGCACCCCTGGGTTCAGTCCTTACTAAAAACAAAACTAAACCACCAAAATTCTAGTACAGGAAATGGTGTGATTACTGTTCCCTTTCATGCAACATAATTGGATGAGAGATCCAAGAGAGCCCAATTCTCAGCAAGCACTTCAGGCATATGGAGCAAAGGGGAGGAATACAGTCTGGCCAGGTAGCTGTATGTCAGGTCTCCAAGGACTGAGAAGGTCATGCTTGTGGGTTGAGGGGTTCTGGTTCAAGTGAGAGGGCACTTCCTAACATGCACAAAGCCCTGGCTTTGACTCCAGCACTGTAAAAAAAAGAAAATGAAAATCCTTAAGCGTTATCCTGAGGGCAGAAGGAAGTAACAAGAGCAGGTACTAATGAGATTGGTGTTTAGGCTGGAGGTGTGTAGCCCAGCACTGCCAAAAAAAAAAAAAAAATCGTGCAGGGCTGCTCTCTGGAGAAAAACTGGCAGGAAAGAGGTTAATTTATCAAGAGCCAGGCAAGCCATGGTAGCCTGAGTCATGAGGCTGAGTGGGCATGGTGAGGACAGATAAAATGGGAAGGAGATAGTAAGTGCAGGACTGGCCAGATGCAGAGGCACATGGGTGTAATCTCAGTGACTTGGGAGGCTGAGACAGGAGGATCACAGGTTGGAAGCCAGCCTCAGCAACTTAGCGAGAACTTGTCTCAAAAACAAAAAAAAAAGTAAATAAAAATGCTAAGGGGGTGTGACTCAGTGATTAAGCACCCTTGAGTATCAAAAAATAAAATTTTTGAAAAAAGGGTTGGGGAAGGGCTGGCGGGGTGTCTCAGCAGTCGTGGTGCTTGCCTGGCATGTGCGAGGACACAAGTTCGAACCCCAGCACCACGTACACAACAAAGTGTCGGAGCAACAAAAATCACATGAAAAAGTAAATAAAATTGATTCTTTCCCTCTCACTGTCCTTCTCTCTTTAAATAAACAAATAAATAAAATAAAAAGGGCAAAGGGCCGGGGATATAATTCAGTGGTAAAGCGCCTCTGGGTTCCATCCGCAGTACCAAAAGAAGAAAGAAGAAAGTAGCAGGGTTAGTGAGCATGGAGAGGTGGAGAATGAGAGCCAGAATTCTTGGCTTGGGCCCCATCTCAGTATCAACGCTGAGATGGGGAACACGGGGACAGCTGAGGGGAGAGGGGCTCATCTGTTTAAGGCAGGGCCAGTTCAAGCACTTGAATCATCCAGGCAGATGGTACCGCAATTGAGAGCTCTGCTCTGGTTCTGGCGCGCAGCAGCATACAGCTAGGTTATTATCCAGGAGCCTATGTATTTAACCTCACTCGGCTTTCATTTCCTCAGCTGTAAAGTGGAGATACCGCATCTGTCTCTAGGTGTTCATACGGATGAATGAGACAATGTCTGTGAGGCAAGGGCACTGCACACAGTAGGCACTTGATAAATACTGATGATCACTAAACCCCAGCACCAATTCTGGCTGAAAATGTGAATACATGAACGGGACACAAAAAGGGGTGAAGATAACAGGACAAGGATGGAGGAGGGGTGCAGCAATACAATAACAGGGTTCAATTTCAAGAATGATGATGTTAATAATAGCTAGCAAATATATGTGTATATATGTATATGTATGTGTGTATATTTTTTATTTTATTTTATTTTTGGTATTGGAGATTGAACCCAGGGGAACTTTGCCACTGAGCCACATCCCCAGCCCTTTTTATTTTGAGACAGGTTCTTGCTAAGTTGCCAAGGCTGCTTGAAATCCTCCTGCTTCAGTCTCCCCAGTCGCTGGGATACAGATTACACCAAGTCCTGGGATAGCTAGCATTTTAATGTTTACCATATGCCAGGCACTGTTGTAAGTACTTTGCACAGGACTCCTTAAGACCCTGTGAGATCAGCACTAATCGTTATCCTCTTTTACAGAGGTGCAAACTGCAGCAGAATGGCTTCATTTGTCACAGGCAGTGAGAATTCAGACTCAGACCAACTCTAAAGCTAAACTGCCACTACACTTGGATGGTTTGACACCTGCTGTAATTGAGTCGGTTTCAAAGCACTTTGGGAGCCATATCCTAGCCAGCAGGGATCAAGGAAAGTGATGGCACCTGAGCCAGGCTTTTGGGTGGAAGAATTTGTAAGATGGGAAAGGAGATTCTAGGGAGCCACATGTGCATGTACACAGGCCCAGGGGCTTGGAAATGCACCGCAGGTCCACAGGAATAAGCTGTGGGAAGAGTACGAGGGAGAAGAGGGAAGGAATCGGGCGCTGGCTCTAGAAGCAAAGGAAAGCCTTGAAGGCGTGTCGCCGGGGAGCGGCCAGGTCAGGATCCACTTTAGCTAGATGATGCTGTTGGCGTCTATGTCGTGCAGCGGAGGGGACTGAGACAGGGAGTCCAGGCAGGTAGGGTTCCCGGGCGGAGATGATGAGCTCCACCCTCCCCTAGCGCCGGGCACCTAGGGAGCTCTTGGAAGAGCAAAGCAGTTCAAGTAGAAGTGGTGCTGCCTGGGACGGACAGCCACCCCGACCCTCAGCCCGATGGCACAGAGGAAGCGCGTAGGTCACCCAAGACCCAAAGGTTCCGGGGAAGGACGGCGGGGAAGCGAGTGGGCTTCGCCCCTCTTCCCTGGAGCGCACCCTCACCCTACTCGCCATGCCGGGTGCTTCCTGGGGCCGCCGGCTCCCGCCGACTCCGCTCCAAGTCGGTGCGGGCTTCCGCTCCAACGCCAGGCGCAACCGCTGCGTCCAGCGCCAGCTGCGGGTAGTCTGCCGCTAACTGCGGCCCCTGCAGCCGCCTCCCTCCAGCGTCCGCCCAGGACCGCAACCCCGCCAGGCGGCCGCAGTCAGTCCTCCCCTCACTCAGGCCCCGAGCTAGCTGTGCAACGTTTTCTTTTATTTCTTGCAGACACAACCAGAAGGCGCCGCGCCTCGCTGGTGGGGCAGGGAACCGACCCGCTGGGGTGGAGCCGCCCACGCCTGAGGGACGCGCGATCTCGCGGGAGGCGACGACCCCTTACTGCACGCCCTCCATCATCTTCAGGAACTCTGCGGGGAAAGAGGGAGGGTGTCAGGAATCCCACACCGGCCGTGACCGGGGCTGGGGCACGCAGAGGGCTGTCTTGTTATTAATCGCTAAATGAACCGGACGCGTGGCGCTCATCTGTAATCCCAGTGGCTGGGGAGGCTGAGGCAGGAGGATCACAAGATTAATGCCAGCCTCAGCAACTTAGCGAGACCCTGTCTCAAAATAAAATATAAAAGGTGTGTGGGGTGGGGGGTACCGAGCGGTGGCTCAGCGGTTATGGCGCTTATCCGGCATGAGTGAGCACCTGGGTTAAATCCAAACCCCAGTACACAAGTGTCAGAGAAACAAAGGCCAGACGAAAAACTAAAGTTGATTCTCTCTCTCTCTCTCTCTCTCTCTCTCTCTCTCTCTTTAAAAAATATAATAAATTAAATATTAAAAAGGCTGGGGATGGGCGGGAGCGGTGGCTCAGCGGTTACGGCGCTTGCCTGGCATGCGCAAGTACACGGTTTCAAACCCTGGCACCACGCACACAAGGAAGTCTCCGAGCAACAAAGGCCACATGAAAAACTAAACAAAAATTGTTTCTCTTTCTCTTTCTCTCTTTCTCCCCCCCCCCCCCACTGTCCCTCTCTCTTTAAAATAAAGAGAGGGCTGGGGAAGTGGCTCGGTGGTTCAGAGCCATGGGTTCAATCCCTGGTACCCCATCCCAATCGCTAAAAGACACAAAGGCGCCCAGAGCCCCCTACCGGTCCTCAGGGGTCACACCCAGCCCAGCCCGCAAGGCCAAGGTCACCCTCGGGAGTGGCCGCGGACCGCCCCGCGCCCCTGAAGCTCCGTGGCTCCTGCGCCTCTCACCGTCGAAGTCAATGCGGCCGTCGTTGTTCTTGTCCCCGTCTTTCATCAAGGACTCGATCTCCTCATCCGTCACGTGCTCCCCAGAAGCCCTGAAAATCTCAGCCAGCTCCTCGGCGTCGATGTAGCCGTCTGCGTTTCTGCGGGGCGGAGGGACAGGCAGGGCGCAGGGCCCGGTGGGTTCCCTTGGCCCTGCGCCCCGCGCCCTGGGCGCCCCGCCGGCCGGCTGCGTCCCTCCCCGGTGCGGAGCTCCCGGGCCCCAGCGCACCTGTCGAAGATGCGGAAGCACTCGGCCAGCTCCTCCTCGCTCTTGCCTTTCGCGTCCTCCTTCATCTGGCGCACCATCATGACCAAGAACTCCTCGAAGTCGATGGTGCCGCTGCCTGAAGGGGACGGGGGGCGGCTGAGCCCGAGCCCTGGCTGCCTGGCCGTCCCGCCACCTCTGCCTTGGAGGGGCCACCCGCTTACCGTCCTCGTCCACCTCCTCGATGATGGCGTCCAGCTCCTCTTTGGTGGGTGTCTGGCCCAGCATCCTCATGACGGTCCCCAACTCTTTGACGCTGATGTCCCCACCACCATCAGCATCAAACATGTCAAAGGCGGCCTTGAACTCTGCCAGGGGAAGAAGGTGAGGCTGCCTGCACTGTCGGTCTCACGCCTCCCTCCCGACGCAAACGCTCCCTGCACACCTCCCCGCGCCCTGCTGCCCGGCTGCCCAACCCCACTCACCAGCGATCATCTCCTCGCTGAGGTAGGACCGGGCCTCAGCCTGCTGGTCCGTCTGCAGCAGACAGAGGGAGTCAGAGAGCAGATTCTCACCTGCCCCGCTTCTGCTCCACTCCCACGTTTTAAGTTTTTTAAGTACTGGGGATTGAACCCAGGGGCGCTCTACCGCTGAGCTACATCCCAGCCCTTTTTTTTTTTTTTTTTCTTGTACCAGGGATTGAACCAGGGGCGTTTAACCACCGAACAACACCCCCACCACTTTGTATTTTTGATTTTGAAACAGGATCTCTCCAAGTTGATTAGGGCCTCGCTAAATTCCTGAGACTGGCTTTGAACTTGTGATGCTTCGGCCTCCTGAGCTGCTAGAATCACAGGTCTGTGCCACCGCAACCAGCTGATTAATTTGCTTTTGAGACAGGGTCTCCCTAAGTTGATGAGGCTGGCCTAAAAATTGTATTCCTCCTGCGTCACCCTCCTGAGTTGCTGGGATTACAGACAAGGGTACCAAGCCTGGCCTCCACCCCACTCCTGTGGGGAAGTGCCTGTGAGTCCTCCTGAAGAACAACTCCAAACTTGCCACACATTCCATTCTGAGGACAATATATATATATATATATATATATATATATATATATATATATAGTGGACCCACAGACCACACCAAGGCCTTCTCACTTATCCACTGGAGGCCAGGCCAGGAACCCCAGTGACCTTGGGCAAGTCACTTTGCATGCCCTCATCTCAAGCAACTTTTCAGGGATCAGAGGAAACCAGGGGTGACAGAGGGCTTTGTAATATGTCCGTTCCACTCCCACATGATCTTCCCATTTTACCCTAACCTCTGATGGTGCCTTGTACTTCAAAAGAGTTAAGCGTCAGGCCATAGACCAGACGCTGGGACAACCAAGAAGAGATGGGCACACAGGCCCTCCCCTCAGGGAATTCGCAGATGCGGAGATTTTGAGTTTTCTTCTTATACTTATACCTCTCATGCTGGACACATGGGTGTGAAAATATGATGTGGCGATGTCCAAGGTCACAGCCAAGCCAGGGGGTTTGGACTGAGGCTGATGAAGAATGGGTGAGGTGTCCAAGGATTTCTTCAGCCAGCTGGTCCTGGCCTCCCTCCTTCTCCCCACCCCCACCTTCTCCCCTCCTCTTGTCCTGGGCTAGGAAGGCAGGCTATTTTTAGTCAGTCTGGGCAACAGCAGCTGGCCTCTGGGGTCTAATTACTCCTTGAGGTGAAGAAGGGAGGGGGATCTCAGAGGAAAATGACAACCCCATATCAAGACCCTTCTCTGGGAGGCTGGGGTCTCTCTAACTCTAGTCTGTCACATTTTGCTTCTTCCAATCATTCTCAGGACTCTTGGAGCCCTGAGACAACTGAGACCCCTGAGAAGAGGTGGACACATTGTGCTTCCCCTTAGCTTCCTTCCTACCTTTCGGTCATTGGAGTAAATACCTCGCAGGTGCCTTAGCCAGCCCCAGGTTCTGCAAGCCTCCATCTTCCAGAGGAGGTTTTCTTCTCTCACTGACAGGAGGGTTTAACTGGGCTTAAGAAGACCACCCCTGCCACTGGCTTTGTTAGGTTACTCACTCTGGTTCTCAGGGTCCCCATCTCTTTGCAGGAGATAAGCTACCACATTGTTGGAAGTCTCAGAAAGTGGAGGGGACCTAAGCCCTGAGGATCAGTCCCTGGAAGATCCCAGCCCTCCTCATGCTTGAAAAGTCAAAGGCCTTTTTCCTGGGATTTCTCTACATCACCAGCGCTCCAGGAAACTTCATGTTCTACCTTCCAACACCCAACTTACTGCCCCTCAGATCGGGCTGAAAGAGGCCCAGAAGGTTCAAACAAGTCAAGGAGTAAAGTCCCAACTTCTGCTTACCATGGTTGCTGGTCACTGGGCCTCCTCTGCTGCGGGTCAACTCCTCTCCGCTCCACCACTCAAAGATGCCCTGGCCCACTCCAGCCCCCAGGATTTGTAGGGGCACCCTCTTCTCCCACCTCCCTGCTCCCCAGGATTGGATACCCTGCCCAATCAGATCCTAGGGTCATCAAGCCCCACCCCTCTCTGAGTCCTAACCCATTACCTAATTTAGCCAAGGTCCCTTGCAGAGAAATTTAAGCCTCTGAGCAGGTGGCAGGACTTGGCCTAGTCCTAGATTCTTATGAGGAGGACCCGCCCTGCTCCACTGCCTGAGAGAGCCCCCCCTCCAGGAAACACACTTGCTCCAAGAAGGGCGAGGATGGCCAGAAGAGTGACAGGCGACGCAGCATGGTGGAACGGGAAGAGCACAGGGCCCAAAGTTCAAAACTCAAGATCCAGTCCTGCTCTGCCGCTGTGTGCTCCTGGGCAGATGGCAATGCCACTCTGAACCTACTTTCCTCCTCTGTTTCCACCATAAAGAGTCCATGGCGAATGGGAGCTGAGGTATAAGTCACCTACTTGTGCCAGGTTCGCAGGGTTAGTACTAAACAAGGGAAACACCCTGTCTTTGAAGCATGGGAAGTGGTAGGGGACAGAGGAGGAGACCATTTATTGAACTTCTACAACGTGACACTGTGCTAAGCATTTTAACCACGTGGTCTCACCCTATGAGGCAGCAGCTATTATAATCCCTATTTGACCATAGTCATGTTGGCAATTCCTTTTTTCATGCTTTCTTTGAGATGAGGTCTATGTTGCCCAGGCTGGCCCAGAACTCCTGAGCGCAAGCAATCTTCCTGCCTCGGCCTCCCCAGTAGCTGGGACTACAGGCATATCAGTGCACCTGGCTTTGGGTGATTCTTCTTAATCCTGAGTGGGAAGAAGGTAAGACAGACAATCCTCGGGGGACCCATCCAGAAGCTTACAGAGGGCTCAAGGAGAGGGGGTGTGTTTTGGGGGGAGAAATAAGAATTGAAAACAAAGATTCTTCTCTCAAGTTACCTTTCTCCAGGAAAGGGTGTTTGAGATTCATTTTCGGGGAGGCAGGACTGGCCCCTTCCTAGAGCTCAGTGAAGAACTCTGGAGAAGCGGGGGCATCTATTCCAAAGGAAGCCCACCCTGAGAATCCTTCGGTCCACGCTGGCAGGGGGAGTAGGCAGGGCTCACAGTGGCTAAGTCACAGAAAGAGTGCTAAGAAACCAAGCACAGGCCCAGGCCAGGAAAGGGAGGCTGGACACCAAGGAAGGCAGATGGACAGTGGCAACTGGGCCGCCCCTCCCCTATATAGACATTCCCAAGAACAGCTCAGCTGAGCCAGCCCGGCTAAATAAGGCCTCTCCTAGTCAGGCGGACGGCCAAGGGATGATGCTCAGGGATTCCAATTTGGACAACAAGAACTGGGACCACTTGATCCCTCTGGGGATTTTTTTTCCTGCCCAACTCTCATCTTCCCTCTCTTCAGTTGCCTACTTCCCTGTCATCGTTCTCAGCTTTAACAACACTTTCACTGGGCGCGATGGCTCACGCCTGTAATCCCAGAAACTCAGGAGGCTAAGGCAGGAGGATCACAAGTTCAAGGTCAGCCTCAATAACTTAGCAATATCCTATCTCAAATGTCTAGTGACACAGCTTAGTGGTAGAGTGACCCTGGGTTCAATCCCTAATACCAATAACAATAAAAAACTCACTTCCTCTAGGATCTCTCTTGCCCTACACCCAGGCTGGAGGTCCAAGGTAGTCTAAGCTTCCTCAATCATAGCACTAAGCATGTCAGGATCTTTAGTAAACTTTTAAGTCGCTGTGACCAAAAGACATGACAAGAACAACATAGAGGAGGAAGTTTATTTGGGACTCACAGTTTCACAGGTCTTAATCCATAGATGGCCAACTCCGTAGCTCTGGGCCCAAGGTGAGACAAAACATGGCGGAAAGGAAGGGTGTGGCGGGAGGAGGTGGGTCACTCCGAGTGTGCCTTTGCAGTTTTGTATTTTGTCCCCAAGGAGCAGAGCTCTCTCTGCTTCCTGGTGGCTACGTTCTGAACGGCTTTCCTCCTCCACCCCCTTCCACCATGGTTTTCTGCCTCACCTCAGGCCCAGAGCAATGGAGGCAGCCATCTATGGACTAAGAACTCTGAAACTCTGAGCAGTCAATGAACAAATTGTTCTTGTCAGGTCTTTTGGTCCCAGCGGTGAAAAAGTTGACTAGTACAGATGTACCCCTAGAATCCCAGCTACTCAGAAGGCTGAGGCATGAGGAAAATAAATTCAAGGCCAGCCTGAGCAACTTAGCAAGAGACCCTGTCTTGAAGTTAAAGAAAAAGAAAAAGGATGGGGTTGGGGATTTAGCCCAGTGGCAGAGCGCTTGCCTAGCACGTGCAAGGCCCCGAGTTCAGTCCTCAGCCCTGGAAAAAAAAAAAAGAAAGAAAGAAAGAAAAGAAAAGGGCTGTTGTAGCTCGGTGGTAAAGTGCTTGCCTGGCATGTAAAAGGCCCTGGATTCAATCTCCAATGCTGAAAAAAAAAAAATCCAGCACCTACCCTTGGTACTGAGCATGTGTTTAATGCCATATTCTGCTTAAGAAAAACTGAACCAGGGCTGCAGCAGTGGCTCGGTGCTTGCAGCGCTTGCCTGGCGTGTGCCAGGACCTGGGTTTGAACCCCAGCACCACATACACAACTAAGGGTTGGAGAAACCTAAATAAAGTTGATTCCCTCTTTTCCTCTCTCTCTTTAAGAAATAAATAAATAACTGGACCAAATGTCATTTGGTTTAATAGAAGGAAGAACTTCCTAACAATCATTGCTGAACAATAATGGGAACAGGTGGCTTCAGGAGGTAACGAACTCGCTGTCACTGAGTACACACAGTTGGGAGACAGATGGCCATCTCTTATGGAGGCTGTAGGGAAATGTCCACAAGAGTAAGTGGTGAAGACATCAAGACAGTTTCTAATTCTGACCCTGTTTATATTACTAAGCACAAGTTCCTTCCCCTCACTAAGCCTTAGTCTATTCACCTATAAAATGGAAGTGACAAGACAGATTTCTGAGGGATCCTCCTGCGCTGATAATCTGTGAGTTTATCAACATCAGCTTTACACCCAGACTTGAGAGACACATACCAAAGACAGGACAGGCAGAGTGGCACATACCTGTAATTCCAGCAACTTGGGAGGCTGAGGCAGGAGGACCTCAACTTCAAAGCCAGCCTTAGCAACTTAGTGAGGCCCTCAGCAACTTAGCAAAACTCTGTCTCAAAATAAAAAATAAAAAGGATTGGGGATGCAGCTAAGTAGTTAAGCAGTCCTGGGTTCAATCCCTGGTACAAAAAAAAAATTTTTTTCAGCCAATAGTGAATGAATGAGTGTTGAGTGAATAAATGAAGCGCATCTTACTTTTTTTTGCCCCAATGCTGCCTACAAGCCAAATAAAGAATAAAGCTCTGAAATTATGAGTTTGAACTTAAATCCCATCTTCCCACATGTGGATCTTGGGGAAGTGAATCTGCCTCAGTTTCTTCATCTTCAAGATGGACTATGATTGTCCAGGAATGGCCTCCTCCCCAGGATGTTGTGACAGTGTGACATGAAAACACCCAAAGAGCCTAGAACAGGATGTGGGACAGTGGGACTGAAACAATGAGATCCTTCTGCTCATGGAGGATAGGGAGGATAGTTCCCTTTCAGAAGTCTTCTCCCCACCTTCTCTCCTGTGTCACTCGAAGGGTAGGAGCTACTGCCAAAGAGATTTTGTTTTATGATGTAACTAGCAAAATCTGCCTGCTAGGGACTGATATCTAGGTCTTCTAACAGGAAACAACAATACATTTTCCTTGACCTACTGGTAGCCCAGCAGTGAAAGATAAACCACAGAGCTCCAGAGGAGCTGCTGAGATTACCAGGACCAATGCATGGGGAAAGAATAGTACGCAGAACTCAGAGGACATGGGCTTCAAGATCCCATGCTCAAAAACCTCTGAGCAAGCTGTGTGATCTTGGACATGTAACTCAGCCTCTCTGGGTCTCAGTCTCCCAGCCTCTCATGTGTGAGGCTCAAAAGAGACCTAGAAACCTGTGAATGCTGTGAAAACAATATGCAATTGTCCTAGGTCGGGCACTATACTAAAGCTCTTACTTGAGGCACAAAGTTAGGAGCTCAATGGCAGACTGCTTGCCTACCATGCACATGGTCCTGGGTTCAATCCCCAGTAGCAACACAACAACCCACACTAGGAAATGCTTAGTATTGTTCCCATTTTACATGAGAAATTTCAATCAGGTCACAACTCAGTCAAGTGAGATTCCAACCCTCTTTTCTTGACTTCAATTTTCTCACCAGAAAAAAATGGGCTCCCTAAAATTGCATAATTACATTGTTAAACTAAAGAGCACTATGGTGGCACATACACAAAATCCCAGCTACTCCTGAGGCAGGAGGATCACAAGTTCAAGGTCAGCCTGGGCGATTTGGTGAGACCTTGGTGTTTTTGTTTTCGTTTCCTTTTTTGTTTGTTTGTTTGTTTGTTTTGGTACCAGGGATTGAACGCAGGGCCACTTAACCACTGAGACACATTCCCAGCCCTTTTCTGTTTTTATTTTGAGACACGGTCTAAGTAGTTGCTTTGTGCTTCGCTAAATTGAGGCTGGCTTTGAACTTGCGATCCTCTTATCTCAGCCTCCCAAACCGCTGGGAATACAGGCATGCGCCACCACGCCTGGCCTTTTTCAAAAATTATAAATAAATAAATAAATAAATAAATAAATAAATAAATAAAAAGGGCTGGGGATGTAGCCCAGAGATTACAGCCCCCTGACTTCAATTATCCCCAGCCTGGAGGCTGGGGGGCAGGTTGGAGAAGCACTGGAGGAAACCTGGGGTTAGACTAGGGCTTATCCTGGGGCTCCCGGAAGAGTGGGAGCGGGAGACCGGGGGCTCCCTCCGGCCGAGCCAGGATTCTCTAGCGCCTCTTGGACCAAGGGCCCCGGATTCCCGGGAGGCTCCGGAGAGCGGGCGGGGCCAGAGGCGGGGCGGAGGCAGGAAGCGGCCCGAGCGGCGCAGAAGCTGCCCGGGCCGGTCGGTCTCCTTAAGCCGCCGGAGGCCGCCGCGGGACCCCTAGGGAGTGGCGCGCCCTTGAGCGCACTCTGGACGTTGGAGGTCGTGGCGATTGAGCGGAAGAGACCTGACGCGGGCCCCCGGCCCACCCGGCCCACCCGGGAAGGGGCGTGGGTCAGCGCCAGCTGCGACCGCCTGGACCCGACTGGACCCGAGGCTCGCAGCACCCGCAGCAGGCAGGGGCGGGGCCTCCCCGCGCCCCTCCTCCCTCGGCCTGGGCCCCGCCCTTGCTCCCGCGCCGGGCGGGGGTCCTCCTCCCGCCCCCGCCCAGGACCCGGAGTCGCCCGCTCCCCCAGGGGTGCCATGGCCTCGCGGCTCCTGCACCGGCTGCGGCACGCCCTGGCCAGCGATGGCCCGGGGGAGGCGGCGGCGGGCCCCGAGGCCGAGCAGTTCCCCGAGAGCTCCGAACTGGAGGACGACGACGCCGAGGGCCTGTCCTCCCGCCTCAGTGGCACCCTCAGCTTCACCAGCGCTGAGGACGAAGAGGACGACGAGGACGAAGACGATGAGGACACCGGCCCCGACTCGCCGACTCCCGGGGACAGAACATCGGGAGAAGACGCAGGCGAGTGCCGGGGACGAGGCGAGATGGGAGCGCTGGGTTAGCTTAGGCCTCATCCCAGCCCCGACCCCGAGAGCATCTTGGGCGCTCTGAGTTGATCCAGCTGTCACGCCGACACTTCTTTAAGCGCCTCCAGTCACCTCTTGGCTATGTGACCTTGAGAGTCACAAATGCCCCTCTGCCCCAAGGTTTCCCTTGTGTCAAATGGGATAAAGCACTCCTATCTCAGGGTGTGAGAGGGTATTGTACGCACAGGACCTGGGATGCAAGTGGTAAGGATGTGCCAGGGATGTTTTGGGGGTGGAGATATATGGCACCTACCATTTGCCAGACATGGTGTTTGGTACCAAGCACCTCTCTGACCCTCAGTTCTCATCTGTGAAATGGGATGAGTGAGGTCATGTCGAGTGGTGTACCTTGACCCTAGGTCCCTTGATATGACTGGTCATGTACTTGTGCAGAACGGAGCCCCCCACCTGATGGGCAGCGAGGCAGTCAATTCCTGGCCCGGCAGCTACAGGACTTCTGGAAGAAATCCCGGAACACCCTGGTACCCCAGCGGCTGCTCTTTGAGGTGACCAGTGCCAATGTTGTCAAGGACCCACCCTCCAAGTACGTGGTGAGTGAGGTTCCAGGAACACCTGGGCTGTGAGTCTAAAAGTCTGGTGAAGACTAGGGAAGACTCCAACTTCTGGAAGTTCTGGCTGGGTAGTTATAAATGGCTGCCTTCTGAGGCCAGAAAGGGGATGTGACTTGAACAAGTCCTCAGGCAAATGACTTGGTTTTTTGAGACTGAGTAAAGTGGGAGATAATGGACCTGCCTCTTGTCCCAGTTTTGAAACTGTGTGCTTTGTCCTCTCCCCAGGGTTTTTGCAAACTGTAGCAAGATACTGACTTAAGGGACAGTGGTAAAGGAAATGTGGTTTGGACCCAGATTAGCCTTGATTCACATCTCACTTATCATTACCAGTTGTTTGACCTTTAATGACCCCTAGTCTCCTCATAAGAGCAATGGGGATAATGCAGAGGATTATAGCAGTTAAATCAGACAGTGCACAAAGAACCCTTTAACATTGTGCCTGGCATTATGACGTACTCATTAAAATAGTAACTATTCAGGTTTCACTGCCCTAGTCTGAAAACCTGAAATCTGAAATGCTCCAAAATCTGAAACTTCGAGGGCTAACACGATGCTACAAGTAGAAAATTCCACACCTGACAGTCAAAATACACACTAAAAATATTGTATAAAACCAGACTGAGGGTGTTTGCCTAGCATGCATGAACAATGCATTCACTCCCCAGCACCACAAACAAAACTGTAAAACTTTTAGACTATGGAAATAAGGTATATATGATCCATAAATGAATTTTGTATTTAGATTTAGGTCCCATCCCCAAGCTATCTCATTATGTATACACAAAGAATCCAAAATCTGAAACACTTCTGGACCCAAGCATTTGGAATCTGTATTACTATTAACTTTGGATTGAAAATGTCAGGCATCTAGGGCCTGATTCACTCAGGTGAATCAGTTCTCCAGCAGTAATCCTACTATCCTGTATGGAACCCTGTGTGGAAGAGTCCTAAAGGGCTAGACTTAGGGGGTTTGGAAGGCGTTAGTGTAAAGAGAGCTGCAGGGAGGGACTTGGAATCTGCTTTCCTTGCTGTGGAGAAACTGAGGAGAATGAGGTCTGCCAGGTTCTGCTTCCTGTGGAGCCCGAAACCCAGCTGAGCCGGCCCTTCCTGGCAGTGGCAGCTCCCTGCTTCTCACTCCCCTCTTCGACACCCTCCTCCTCCTCTGACTCAGCAGGAAGGGGGCCCAGATCCTGGTCCCACATTTGGGCCTCTCACTCCTCTCTTTTGCTGTTAGTAACAAAGGCCACACCCATGGGGTGGCTGCTGCAATCGGAGCGGGGCCTGACTCTGATGATCCAGGCTTTTTATGTTGCACATTGGAGATTGAACCCAAGTCCTCCTGTGCGCTAAGTGTGTGCTCTACCACTGAGCTACACCCCTGCCCCTGATGATCTGGTCTTAAATGGCCAAGGTCCCAGAGTTCTGGGATGGGCAAGGGGTCATACACAGAAAAGGGACACTAATGATCAGTCACCAAGGAGCAGCCCAGAGGAAGGAATGGAGGTGACTCAGTACCTACCCAGATGGGAAGAAAACGACAAGAAAAAGCAGGATGGCCAACTATTTAACCCTGGTCTGCGTCTGGAGAAGCAAGTCACCTCTCTTCAATGGGCACCCTGAATCTCCTTATAAGTTGGTGGGAGGGTGATGAGCACAGGTTTTGGGATC
Organism: Aplodontia rufa; assembly: GCA_004027875.1. NCBI lineage: Eukaryota > Metazoa > Chordata > Mammalia > Rodentia > Aplodontiidae > Aplodontia > Aplodontia rufa. The sequence goes on along the minus strand of PVKS010004485.1, from coordinate 38,782 downwards.
CAGTCAACCTGGGTTTGAATGCCAGCTAAGCCATTTGGCACCTGTGGTACTTGGGGCAAGTTTTTGAGGCCTTTACCTCCTCTTTGGGCCTGCTTTTTCACTGACAGAGATAAGGACACCTTCCTTGGAATGCTGTTGTGATTAAGTGAAATCATAGATGGAAAAGTGCTTGGTCTAGTACAAGGCACAGGGTAAGTGTCAGTCAATGGAACGTCTATCATTATTACCTATATTGGTGGGACATTACAAGGATTACATAAAATATGCAGTATTTTAAGCCAGCTGAGCACTGTAGCACATGCCTGTAATCCAACTGACTCAGGAGGCTAAGGCAGAGGATCACAAGGTTGAGGTCACCCTCAGCAACTTAGTAAGACCCTGTCTCAAAAGCGGGTGGGGGCACTGGGGAGGTAATTCAGTGATAAAGTTCCCCTGGGTTCAATCCCCAGTATCTAAATAAAATAAAATGTACACTGAATTTTCAAGAGAATATAGTAAGCAAAGCTAATTGACCAAGGATGGCTTGGTCAATACCAGCAGTTTCAGTGAATAAATTCAGAAGAAAAAGCTGGGTTTGATGGTAGTATCCCTGTAACATGGAACACCTGCTAACTCACCTTCAATTTATTTTATCATTTTTTCATTTTTTTATTTTTTATTTTTTTAAGAGAGAAGGACACAGAGAGAGAGAGAGAGAATCAATTTTTATTGAGTTTTTCACATGGCTTTCGTTGCTCCGACAGTTGTGTACATGGGTGCTGGGGTTTGAACCTGTGTACTTGCGCATGCTGGGCAAGCACTGTAACCGCCGAGCTACCGCTCCAGCCCCTCATTTTTTAATTTTTTGACAGAGAAAGACAATCAATTTTATTTAGTTTTTCACGTGGCTTTTGTTGCTCCGGCACTATGTTGTGTACGTGGTGTTCAAATCCGAGTCCTCACGCATGGCAGGCAAGCACCAAAACTTCTGAGCCACCGCTCTAGCCCCCTAACTCACCTTTCAAGCCTGCTGGCTCTGTATTAATCCCCATTAGTCTCAATCAATCCATCTTCAGGTTCTCAGGCCTGGAGGGAAGCTTAGTGATCCTCTTGTTCAGTGTCTCCGAAGCTTCAATAATTCCAGTGCCCCATTTTTGTCCTAAATGCTACTAGCACCATTCTTTGCTTAACATTTTTCTTTAAATTAATATGTTCTTCTAAACTAAATTTAAAAGCCAACTTTACAGCACTACTATATGCAGAAAGCTTCATTCTGCCCATAAAGTGAAGCTAACTGCAAGAGTAAAAGCAACGAAAATGAACAACGGCATTAAATCCTGCCTAGATGTCGCTGCCTGAAGAAGGGCCTCACCTGAGGTTTGCTTTCTGGCTCTTCTGCTCTTTTGTGTGTGTGTGTGGAGGGAGGGGCGGGGGGAGGGATACCTAACCACTGAGCCACATCCCCAACCCTTTTTATATCTTATCTTGAAATGGAGTCTCTAAATTGCTTAGGGCCTCTCTAAATTACTGAGGCTGGTTATGAACTCATGATCCTCTGATCTCTGCCTCCCAAATTGCTGGGATTACAGTCATGCACCACCACACCCAGTTTTTCTGGCTCTTTTTTTAAAAATGGAGATGAGCCAGGCATGTTGGCACATGCCTGTAATGCCAGTGACTTGGGAGGCTGAGGCAGGAAGATTGCAAGTTCAAAACCAGCCTCAGCAACTTAGCAAGACCCTGTGTCAAAATAAAAAGGGCTAGAGATATGGCTCAGCGGTTAAGTGTCCCTGGGTTCAATCCCTGGAATCAAAGTAAGTAAGTAAGTAAGTACATACATACATAAATAGCAGAAGTATGAGAGAATTGCCTTTTAAAAACCAAACTGAAGCCTGGAACATCCCAGGGACTTAGGAGGCTGAAGCAGGAGGATCACAAATTCAAGGCCTCAGCAATTCAACCTGACCCTTAGTAACTTCACAAGATCCTGACTCAAAATAAAAACCAAACTGAAGATGGACACAGTGGCACACACCTCTAATTCCAGTGACTCACTGGGGAGGCTGTAGCAGGAGGATCACAAGTTCAAGGCCAGCATCAGCAATTTAGCAGGGCCCTAAGTAACTTAGTGAGACCCTATCAAAATAAAAACTAAAAAGGGCTAGGGATTTGGCTCAGAGATTAAGCACCCCTGGGATAGATCCCCAGTACCAAAGGGGAAAAAAGCCCAAAACAACAACAACAGAAACAAAACAAAAAAAAACAAAACAAAAATGAGCTTCTCAGTTTGTACTCAGAGATTTTAAAAAGAAGTCAGGGGCTGGAGTGGTGGCTCAGCAGTTACAGTGCTTGTCTGGCCTGCACAAGGGTGCAGGTTCAAACCCCAGCACCATGTATGCAACAAAGTGTCAGAGCAACAAAGGGCACATGAAAAACTAAATAAAACTGATTCTCCCTTTCTCTCCCTCTCACTGTCCCTCTCTTTCTTAAAAATAAAGAAGTCAGGAGTGGTACCACACATCTGTACTCCCAGCCACCTGAACACCTAAGGCCCCTGCTTTTAGCCCAGGAGTTTGAGGCTAGCCTGGGCAACAAAGGGAGAACCTTTGTTCAAAAAAGAAACATGAAAAAGATGTTGGGAAAAGGTGATGGGAATCACCTCCCATCTTTGATGTGGTACTCTGGTGCGTACCACCTTAAAAATCTCATGTACTTGCCAGGTGTGGTGAAGCTCAAGTTTGAGGCCAGTTTCAACAACTTAGTGAGACCCTGTCTCAAAATAAAAATGGCTGGGGACTTAGCTCAGTGATAAAGCACCCCTGGGTTCAGTCCCCAGTACCATAAATAAATAAATAAATAGGGCTGGAGATGCATCTCAGTGGTAAAACACTTCTGGGTTCAATTCCCAGTACTCCCCATCCCACCCCCACCCAAAAAAAAAAACCCACCTCATATACAGCACTTGCACTTGTTCCTGACCCAGCACTTCATTCACTAAGACTAAAGATGACCCAGAGGTAGGCTGCCTTGCCTGTGGTCACAGAGGGAGAGAGGCACCTGGGGTCAGTGTTGAAGTCCTGGTTCAGTAAACTCTCAATTGCTCTTAGAGATGCCTCTGATTTGGAACAGCCTCACCAGCCCTGTGTGTTGGGGGCTATGGGTCCAGAGTGGAGCACTGCTCTAAGCTGGTCCTCAACTTGGCTCGGGCCCATGAGACTGGTCTGGGTTTTAGCTCGCCGCTGGTGTTCCAGAGGGCCATCAGAAGAACTAACTGTCCTATGAGGAGAGGGAACTTCCCACAAGGGGCAGTAGGGGCAGCAACTCCAGGCACTGAAGCTCATCTCTCTTTTTTCCCCTGTGCTGCCTTGGGCCTGGGTCATTTCAGACAAGCCTCAGGTAAGATGGGAGTGGGCCCCCCTAGCCACCTCCCCACCCTCCTGGGCCCAGTCCCAGAGTAAGGGAAGAGGTGGGGAAGCAGAAGTGGGAGGTGGATTGGGAGGGAAGAGGCCCACAGACAGTTTGTACCTGCCCTGACACCTGTCCTTCCTGCAGCTCTACACCCTCGCCGTGATTGGTCCAGGGCCAACAGATCGCCAGCCAGCCCAGATCTCTCGCCGCTACTCAGACTTTGAGCGGCTGCACCGAAACCTGCAGCGGCAGTTCCGGGGCCCCATGGCTGCCATCTCCTTCCCCCGTAAGCGCCTGCGCCGGAATTTTACTGCAGAGACAATTGCCCGCCGTAGCAGAGCCTTTGAACAATTTTTGGGCCACCTGCAGGCAGTGCCTGAGCTACGCTATGCCCCAGACCTGCAGGACTTCTTTGTGCTGCCAGAGCTGCAGCGGGCACAGAGCCTCACCTGTACTGGCCTCTATCGTGAGGCCTTGGCACTCTGGGCCAATGCTTGGCAGCTGCAGACCCAGCTGAGTGCCCCCTCTGGCCCAGACCGTCCTCTGCTCACCCTGGCTGGGCTGGCTGTGTGCCACCAGGAGCTGGAGGACCCTGCGGAGGCCCGGGCATGCTGTGAGAAGGCCCTGCAGCTGCTGGGAGAAAAGAGCCCCCATACTCTTCTGGCACCCTTTCTAGAGGCCCATGTCCGGCTCTCCTGGCGTCTGGGCCTGGACAAACGCCATTCAGAGGCCCGGCTCCAGGCTCTGCAGGAGGCAGGCCTGACTCCCACACCACCCCCCAGTCTCAAAGAATTGCTCATCAAGGAGGTGCTGGGCTAACCCTTGCCTATTCTTAAGACCACTATGGGGAGAGGGGCTGCCCCAGAGTTAGGGAGATGAAGAAGAGGACATGGAGAGAAGCTAGAAGGCTGCAGGGGAGCCTGGGACCCCCTAGAAGTTCCACAGAGAATTTGTAGCTGACAGAAATAATTTTGTTCTGTTGAGCTGGGCTAAGGACAAGCTTTGACTGGAACTGGTACCTAGGGACTGGTGCAGGGAGGCAGTCTGACACAGCCCCTCCAGCTTATTCACAGCCAGGGGCTGAGGCCCTGGTCAGGATAATGTGTCCTTTTCCATGCTCCTCCAAGCCAGCAAGTCAGCCTGGCTGAAGTCCTGGAGTTGAGAGCTGGAGGGAGGGCTACAGTTCTGGCCCAGGGAAATTAAAGGCCAGCCACTCCAGTAGTATCAGTCTCTTTATTTTAATGAAGAGGGGCAGAAGGTCCAGCCCTCAGCATAGCCCCGCCTCAGAAATGGTGGTAGAAAGGAGGTCCTCGAAGCCCCAACGAAGCTGGTACCTCTGGCTACAGCTTGCTCTCTGAGACCCGGGGCTTTACTCGGATCACGCCCTCCTGGGCACAAGACACAGCCAGGACCCCATCCCGACGCCACAGCCGCCCATGGACTAGCCCCCGAGAGCCACCTGTGGGTGAGGAGAGGGGTGATAACAGCCTTCTCTGCTTCAGCACACCCAATCTGCTTCTAGCAAAGGGTTTGGCCCAGGGCAAGGCTGTCCGACACGAGGACACGCTGAATGTTGTGGCTGCTCCAAGGGCCCCTTTCTTAGCCTATTATGGGCTTCTCCTCCCACAGGAACTCCAACTGACACTCCAAAACCACTTTCACATATCTGCACTTCTGCAAAAAGATCACCAAGGAGCTCTGAGAAGTCTCTGATAGGTGGGCCAAGCAGATGCTGCTACCTCTGGCCACTGAGTCAGGAAACCCATTAGTTCCTTTTATAATAAACCAAGCCAAGTCCTCCAGACTGGTAATTCATGAAAAATACCACCAGCACTGCCAAAAAGCACCTTAGGGGAGAGTAGCTGAGGCCCTGAGATCTGGCCTCCACTCCCTCCCCACCTAAAGGCTTTCTCCTTGCAGGCTTTGGCCCGAGTTTCATGTTCATGAAGCGAACTGCTGGTTTCCCTTACAGCCAGTAGAATTCACAGCAGACAAATGAAATTGGCCTCTTTTGTTGTTCTGTTTTCCTGACATGACTCTAAAGTCCAAAGAGGCTCAGGAACTTGGCCTCAAGGAGCAAGCGACCTGAACCCAGCTGCCCTAACTTCAAGGTTGTTGTTATTATTATTGTTATTCTGTGTTTATTTTTTGCAGTGCTTGGGATTGAACTCAGAGCCTCCTGCATGCCAGGCAAGTGCTCTGAGACACATCCCAAGCCCTCAAGGTTGTTAACATGGATTAAGATGCCATTGGTTTTTGAGAGAACCCTATTCCCTAAATATAGTTTCTTAAGTTTTGTCCCTGTTTTTATTAAAAAACAAAAACAAAAAACTTTTCTTCATTTGAATGTACTTCCTGGGGTGGGGGGGAGCCAGGGTTCTGAAGCTAGACACCAAAGAGGGTCTCTCTCATTCCCTACAAGGAATGTCCAAGTAGTGAGGCGCTTAGAGACCACTGAGTGCCCCAACTGCTCCCCCACCTCCATGACTTAGCAGAATCACTTAGACAGCTTCTTAAAAATATAATTTCCTGGGGTTAGGGATTTAGCTCAGTGGCAGAGCGCTTGCCTAGCACGCACAAGGCCCCGATTTCGGTCCTCAGCCCTAAAAAATAATAATAATTTCCTGGACCTTATCTAAGACCTGCTGAGTCAGAATCTTGGGAGGGTAGAAGTGGAATCTATTTTGAAAAAGCTCTTCCTCACCAGGCACGGTGGCACACGACTGTAATCCCTGTGACTTAGGAGGCTGAGACAGGAGAATTGCAAGTTCAAGGCCAGCCTCAGGAACTTAGGCCCTAAGCAAATGAGTGAGACCCTGTCTCAAAATTAAAAAAAAAAAAAAAAAAAAAAGAGCTGGGGATGTGACTCAGTGGTTAAGCATCCCTGGATTCAATCCCTGGTACCTGCCTCTGAAAAAAGGAAAAAGAAAAAGCTCTCCCTCAAGTGGTAATCTGCTGTCCAGGTTTAGATTCCACTGCTCTAATGTGTGAACAAATCTGTGATTAGATGGGAAACTGAGGCTTATGCGATTTACCCAAGTTCATATAGAGAATCTAAGATGCTCTGAGGACTAGAACTGAGTCTCTGGGATAAAGAGAATCCTATTCTTGGCATGTTATAGAAAGTGTGAGCTGAGCAGGTATCCCATCCTTGACCCCTTCCTTACTCTGTCATTTTGAAGATAAGTATGCCAAAGCCTGGAGGGGTGGGGGAGGAAGTGATCCATGCTGTGTTCCCCTGGGATTGGGGAGGAGATGGCATCACCCCAGAAAACAGGATCCCTGCCACCCAGAAGTTGGTGCCCTTCTCCCAAACGGCCCCACACTCACCAGCCCAGGGGCTCTCACACTCGTAGAGCATCCAATGGTCGGCTCGGAAGGGGGCATGGAACCACATGGAGTGGTCTAGTGACACCATGAAGTGCACTTTGTGCTTCCACTGGTGGGGCAGCAGAGCCGTGCCCAGGAAAGCATAGTCCGAGATATAAGCAGCCACGCAGCAGTGCATCTTCATGTCGCCCTCCCCTGCAACAGGTTTCAGTCCCATCAGGCCTTGGCTCCCGGGCTTTACAGCTCAGGATCCGCAGGGAGGTGGGGGAGAAAGGGACTACCATGCATAGATGTACAGACTGGTCATTGCACCTGGCCCATGGTGTGTGTGTGTGTGTTGAGGGGGATGTGGTCCGAGGAGGGTGGGGGTGAGTGAGATGGAAAATTCAGTCTTCCCAAGTTTCCACCTCTGAGTCCTGGAAAGGACATTTTACAATGTGCACCAAGGCACCTTATGGTCAGCTGATCTATAAGAACCTCAGCAAGCCCTCTTGCCTTCCCCCACAAAGGTGCTACATTGGGATTACCATCACCTCCCCACTCTCCCCATGGAAAGGGGAAGGGCCCTGGTGAGAAGCTGAGTCAACTTCCCCGATCACAGAGATAGGGAAATAGGCCAGAGACGGAAGTAACACGTCCAAGGCCACACAAGGCACGTAAATGGCAGGCCTAGACCCTTGAAAAGTATTTTCCTAAAATTTATGGGTCTTCTTACCAATATAGCCCCGGGCTCGCACCCAGAACATCTGTTTGGGCTCCATTCTCTGCAGCTGGCTCAGGGTGGGTGGATTTACCAGCTTGATCTCAATGGGCACCTCCTGGGCAGCAATTCGGTTCAGCCCCACTCGGTACTTCTCTTTGAGGTCAGGGTCCCTGAAAGTAAGGGGGAAAGGGACAAGGAGGGGGGAGCCCCTCATCTATGCTGCCTCTGCTGATACTCCTTCATGCTTCCGATAGGGACTCCTAACTGATCCCCAAGGCTTCCTTCCCAGGTGGTAAACAAGATAGTATAGTGTTCAGATCCCTTCTTTGCCACTGAAGAGCCACGTAGCCTTGTGCAAGTTAGTAATCTCTCTGAGCCCATCTTGTCATCTGCAAAATATGAACAATGAAAGTATCCTATCTCATAGTGAACACTGAAAAAGACAAGATAATGCATATAAAACCAACACATCACTGCAGTAGGCAACACCCTTGAGGCAGGCACATATTACTAGGGACATCCCTTCAGCACAGAAACAGCCACCCTTAGTGCTCTTCGTGGGTGCTACCATTTTTACCCTATCCTCTGGGTTGCTCTCCAGCAGAACCTTCCATCTGTCCACTCTGATAGCCACTACATGTGATTACCGAGTGCCTAAATGTGGCTAATATAACTGAGGAGCATACCTGTCAATTCTCTTTTAGTTGATTTAATATAGCTAGTAGCTACCTTACTGAAAAGCACAACTCTTAATTCAGGGTCCTTTAACAACAATGTCTTCCTTCATTTCAACAAACATTTGCTGAGTTTCAACCACACACCAGGCCCCGTGCTTATTTCTCTCTAGTAAGAGTGGTATAAGAGGGGGCTAGAGTGGTGGCTCAGCAGTTGCGCACTTGCCTGGCATGTGCGAGGACATGGGTTTGAACCCCGGTGCCACATATACAATGAAGTGTCAGAGCAACAAAACCCAAATGAAAAACTAAACAAAATTGATTCTCTCTTTCTCTCTGTCCCTCTCTCTTTGAAGGGAAAAAAAATAGTGGTATAAGAAGCAGTGGCGCACACCTGTAATCTCAGCAGCTTGGGAGGTTGAGGAAGGAGGATCACAAGTTCAAGACCAGCCTCAGCAGCACAGCAAGGCTCTAAGCAACTTAAGATTCTGTCTCAAAATAAAAAATAAAAAGGGCCAGGGATGTGGCTGAGTAGTTGAGTGCCTCTGAGTTCAAGCCCTGGTACAGAAAAAAAAAAAGAGTGGTATAAACACAATTTACAGAGCACCCACTAGGTGCCTTATAACTCATCTCATGTAATCCTCACAGCAGACTTTTTTTTTTTTTTTAAAAGAGAGAAAGAACCAACTTTTAGTTTTTCATCTGGTTTTCGTTGCTCCAACACTTAGTTGTGTATGTGGTACTAGGGTTTGCAATTTGCCCAAAGTCCCAGCTAGTAGGGACAGAGTCCAGATTTGAATTATGGCCATGAGGCCCCCAAACCCCAATCCTTCCCACACACTCTCCTGCCTCCCTCGTATCACGCACAAGATAGAGACGCTCTCCCCTGTGATGCAGCTGGGAAGTAGACAGGGCATAAATGACCATCCTCATTTTTTAAATGAAGAATTTAGGGTCTTGAGAGGCTGGATAGTTGGGCAAAGTCCTACAGTAGGTAAGCACTAACAGGCACAGCCCTGGCCAGATTCCATGTGTCCTGTTTGGACCCAGAGCTCTTTCCCATGCACCAGCATTTTTAAAACTATTGGCTATGATCCAAATAAGAAATGTATTTTGCCAGGTAAAATATATTTAAGAGAGAGCAGAGGGACAGTGAGAGAGAGAGAGAAAGAGAATCGATTTTATCTAGTTTTTCATGTGGTTTTTGTTGCTCTGACAGGCAAGCGCTGTAGCCATAGAGCCACTGCTCCAGTCCCAATAATCAAATTAACATGCACTAAGGCGAAGGCAGTGACCAGTGAGAGAGCTGTAGGTTTGCACCAAGGTCCGAGGGGACAATCAATCTTACCAGGAATTAACATCAAAACTGCTGAATCATAGGACTGACAGGAGAAGGGGGAACACTCCGGGGACTGTGGAGGTGGCTATTTACCAAGTGGTGAATTAGTTCAATGTTTTGACAACCAGGAAAGCTGTAGCAGTGCCCATCTCACTGAGCATAGGCTCTGCGTTTTACATCATGATCCATCACACACATACATGTGCACCTGCTTACCAAACCAGAAACATACTCACTACATGGAATACACTCCCATACCTTCCAGATGGTTCCGTTCTTTTTGTTTGCTACTAGGAATTGAGCCATTGAGCTTTACCACTGAGCTACAGTATGCCCAGTCCTTTTTTTTTTTTTTTTGTCCCCCCAAAGACAGAGAGAATCAATTTTATTTTTTCATGTTTTTGTTTTTCTGACAGTTTTGTATGTGGTACTGGGGTGCAAACCTGGATCCTCATGCATGTCAGGGAAGCACTCTACTACTGAGCCACCACTCTAATCCCCATCCCCAGTCCTTTTCTTTCTTTCTTTCTTTCTTTTTTTTTAAAGAGAGAGAGGGACAGCGAAAGAGGGGAAAAAAATCAATTTCATTTAGTGTTTCATCTGGTTTTCTTTGCTCTAACACTTAGTTGTGTACATGGTGCTGGGGTTCAAACCAGCATCAGGCAAGTGCCATAACCACTGAGCCACTGCTCTAGCTCCTCCCCAGTCCTTTCAATTTTTATTTTAAGACTGGGTCCTGCTAAGTTGCTGAGGCTGGCCTTGAACTTGTGATCCTCCTGCCTCAGCAACCATGCCTAATTTATTTAAATATATCTATATATATTTTATATATCATATATAACATTGTATATATTTCGTATATAACCTATATGTGTATACATACACATATATATGTATGCATACATAATACATATATGTATATACATGTACAGGGAGAAGTTCCCTCTACACAGGGAGCAGCCTGATGACAGGGCCTGGTGCTCTCCCTAGTACCCCAATACCTGTTGCTTCCAGGTACAGGTAGAGAGAGGGTGGGGGGAGTTCTGGCCCTGGGAACTGAATCTGGGCCTTGTCGCATGCCTAGCATATACTCTAGCAATGGGGCTACACCCCAAGTCCCTCTCATTTTTGTTTAAATGCAAAGTCAACACTTACTAAAAGATTCCGTGACCCACTAACAGGGGGCAACCAGTTTGAAAACACTGCCCCAGCGTCTCCAGTTCTCACCTTAAATACTGGTCAATGAGGGCCTGGTGGTCAAGCAGCTGTTCAGGTGGCGGCACAGCCGGCATGGAGAACTGGTGTTGCGCAGGGCTGGGCTGCGTCTTCTGAAAGGAGGCCTGGAAGATGAAGATGGGCCTGCCATGCTGCACGGCCTTCACGGAGCGCACTGAGAAGCTTGACCCTGTTCGCGTGCGCTCCACCTGGTATAGCACAGGCACCTTTGGGTCCCCTAAAGTGGGACAAGTGAGACAGTGAGCCCTTGAACAAGCCCCAGGAGTCTTGTCATTGTCACAACAGACAGACAGTCACTGCTGTTCTGTTTGTCCTCCATTCTATTTCTTTTTGGAAGCTACAGGTATTGGGGTTCTAGGAAGAATACCAGGCCCTTGTCATCAGGCTGCTCCCTGTGCAGGGGGAGCGCCTCCCTAGCAGTAGCTCAGAACATCAGGAACATTGCTGGCTTCCGTTTTCAAATCCTGGCTTTACCACTCACCAGCTCTGTGACCCTGGAGAAGTCACTAACTTCTCTGAGCAGTATGATCATTTGGGGATCATCACAGTGCTCATACCTCAGATTTTAAAAAGAAGTAAGAGTTCATAGTGCAAAGCACTTAGAATGACATCTGGCACATGGTAAATGATCTTTGTTTGTTAAATAAATTCTCCTAGCTTTTGTCTTGCTGGGTCCTTGCCTAGAATTTTGTCATGAGTTTTAAAACATTTTTGTTCTTTTGTGTGTGTGTGTGTGTAGTGCTGGAGATCCAACCCAGGGTTGAGCCCATGTTAGACAAGCACTCTGTCACTGAGCTGTACCCCCAAATGCCTGCCCCCCACATTTTTGAGACAGGGTCTTGCTAAATTGCCCAGGCTAGCCTTGAACTTGTTATCCTCCTTCCTCTGACTCCCAAGTAGCTGGGATTACCAGTGTGTGCCACACCGCCCAGATTTTTCTTTTTTTTTAAAAGAGAGTAACAACTTTATTTAGTTTTTCACATGGCCTCCGTTGCTCCAACACTTAGTTGTGTATGTGGTGCTGGGGTTTGAACCCGGGTCCTCGTGCTTGCCAGGCAAGCGCCGAAATCAGTGAGCCACAGCTCCAGCCCTTTCATTTCTTTTTGAGATCAAGCAAAGGCTACTTGTTCAGAGCTTGACAGAGTAGGGAGTCAGCCACCATCACTTGCTTGCAGCAGAAACTCAAAGGCAGGCAGAGCAGTGAGGAAGCTCTACAGTGGAAAAAGGAAAGGTGTCAGGTGTGCCCTAGTTGAAGGCTATTGGTGTGGGAAAGATGTGGGTTGTGTAAGATGTATGTCTTTTCTGTCAAACTTAAAAGATTGTAATGTATAACCTACTACCTCCATTTTAGTTCCCCCGCTCCCTCTCACCTGTGTCCGCCCACCTCTTTCCAAGGACCCCTTCTGGAACCCAGCCATCCTCTTCCAGTGAACTTGACTATGACCCTCCCCATGTATGCGGTGACCTCCACCCCCATTCTCTCCCAGTCGCTGCCTACTTCCTCTTGCACCTGCCTCCACCTAATCACAGCCAATCACGCAGACTGCACCTGAGCTCCTCCAATTAGGGCGAAGGGCAGCATTATGTCAGGTTATAATTAAAAACCCCTCACTTCCTTGCTAGGTGCACATTTTTCTTTTACCCTTCCCCCTAAGTAAAATTTCTGCCTTGCTCACCCACACTCGACCACATGTTTGATTGCATTTATAACAGTGGGCAAGATAGAAGTGGGACATTTCATATTAATTGGTTAGGGGTGCGTATTTGGCTTCTTCCAGTTGGTCCCAAGTTGGTAACGAGTAAAAATTAGGGAAGCTGCTGGGCATGGTGGTGCACACCCCTAATCCCAGCAACTCTGAAGGTTGAGACAGGAGGATCTTGAGTTCAAAGCCAGCCTCAGCAACTTAGTGAGGCCCTATGCAACTTAGCAAGACCCTGTCTCAAAATAAAATATATCATACATACATATAAAGGGTTGGGGCTGTGACTCAGAGGTTAACCATCCCTGGCACCAAAAAAAAAAATTAAGTTGTTGGTTATTAATCAAATCCTGGATGTTTGGTGCTGATTGTTTGGCTTTCTGAATTGATCTCTAGAGATTCTGGTCAGACTTCCCACAGCTCTGACTTGCAGACAGTAGGTTGGCTTGGCTTCTTCTTTTGTACTGGGGATTGACCCCACAGGTGCTTTACACTGAGCCACATCCCCAGCCCTTTTTATTTTTAATTTTGAAACAGGATCTCACTAAGTTGCTTAGGGCCTTGCTAAACGACTAAGGCTGGCCTCAAACTTGAGGTCCTCCTGTCTCAGCCTCCCAAATTGCTGGGATTACAGGTGTGTGCCACCATACCTGGCAGTAGGTTGGCTTCTTGTGCTGGGTGCTACTTATTGTGGATCAGTTCTATTTGTACATAAGGTCTGGCCACTGTTTGTGTATTCAGCCTCTCACAGGAAAGACCTGTTGTCAGTTAGTCATTTCATCCCTCATGTAAACAGAAGTCACTTGGTCCTTCTCCTGATGTCTGTGTGCCAATGCAGAGTGGGAGGCAGTGGCCTGAACTTAAGGACCATCAGCCTTTAGGGAGAGTTTTTAGGGAGAAAGAGCCACCCTGCTCTCCGTAAAGTCCCTCATCTCTCTCTGGGTCAGGCTTACCTTGGGGAATGCTGACATGTGGGCCGTGAGACACTTCAGGATATTTTCAACTCTCAGATGGAAGAGGCAGGTCTAGCGTAGTGTTGTCTCCTGCACCCCATTTGATGCTGAGCCAACTAGGCACTGGGGCTCTCAACAGCAGAAAATATCATAGAAGCCTGTCTGGTTTGCTTGGCTGACTGCTGTCAGGCATTGCCACAGGGGCATTATTATGAAAACAGGAGCTCCTCAAGGTCAAAGGCCTTCGAGGAATGCGTACCAAGAGTCCAGATGCTAGATATAGCTCCATCTGTAGTCCAACTTCAGGGTCTGGGAAGGAAGTCCCTTCTCCCTACCATTGAACTTAAAAACACAAACAAATGAATAAAAACTCTAATCCTTGGGGTGTAGCTAAAACGCAAATTCCCCTAGGAGGCTCACAGAATTTTTCAGCACTGTGACTGACCTTTCAGAGTAAATTCCAGACCTATTCTTATTAGACCACAGCAGATAGACCCTAGAACATACTGAAGAAAGGAAGCTAAGGTTATAGATCAAGTGCTGCATGCCAGCGGCTGTAGTGGTGGCTAGTGGTTATGGCGCTTGCCTGGCATGTGTGAGGACACGGGTTTGAACCCCAGACCAGGTACACAATGATGTGTCAGAACAAGAAAAGCCACATGAAAAACTAAATAAGTTGATTCTCTCTTTCTTACTGTCCCTCTTAAAAAAAAAAAAAAGAAAAGAAAAAAAAAGAAAGTGCTACATACCAGGCAGCATTAGACAGGAGGCTATATTTTTGTGTTGGTTTCACAATGACTGTGTAAAATGGGTCTCATCCCATATTAAATAGAAAAAGAAATGAATGCTTTAAAAAAAATTTTTTTTTTTGTACCAGGGATTGAACCCAGGAGCCCTTAACCACTAAGCCACATCCCCAGCCCGTTTTTTTATTATTTAATTTGAGACAGGGTCTTGCTAAATTGCTCAGAGCCTTGCTAAGTTGCTGAGGCTGGTCTTGAACTTTCAATCCTCCTGCCTCAGCTCAGTGGTAGAGGGTTTGCCTAGCATGCATAAGGCCCTCGGTTCAATCGCCAACACACACACACACACACACACACACACACACACACACACACACACAAAAGAATATTTCTTGATCCCTGTTCTGGATTTACCAAGCTCTAAATTTATATCACATCAGATGACCACTATACATTATTTTACCGCTATAAAGAAAAACAAAACCAAAACAAAACCTCAAATGATTAACATCCTTTCTTGGGCTTTAGAAAAAGAATCGATATGATGAATGGCCAAGAAACCCTGGCCTATTAGATAGAACTTGACCTAGGCAAAGCCATTTTGAATCTTATCCTTCATCTTAGAAGAAGACCCATCTATCCCTAACCCCTGACCCACCTAATCCTAAACCCCAGACCAACCTCCAATACTCCACCATCTTCCACAGAAACCCTAAACACTCCATCCTAAGAAAGGACCCTTCCCCGACAACTCCCTAGCAATGCCCTAATCTTCTTTTCCCTGAGTCCTCTACATCTACCCCATTCTGTAAGCTGAAGAGGAGTCCCAGACTCTCCTGGGGCCCCTCCACAGTTTTTCCCAATAAACCTGTAACTTGAGCCACTGCTCCAGCCCCTCCTCTTCTATTTCCCCCACTCACTTCTTTCCAGGACAGGTTCTGAGGTTTCCACCAAGGGTGGCCTCTCTGGGCTTTCCCTTGACCTTGACCAGGTCTCTCTCTCTCCTTTTTCCTTCTCTTTCCAGCACTTCTCCCTCTGGTGGCTTCAGTAAGGACCATCTACATTGCTGGACATCATATCCACCACTGGCCTTTTTGGGTGAGTGAGCCCAATCTGGCTCTTCCCGATTCCAGGCATACCACTGGTTTGTCTCTCCAGGGATACTGTTCCTCCCCCAAAATCCTAGTGCTAGGTAACAAATCCCAACCAGCACAGGGTAATTAATGAATTGCATTCTTTGGGGACGCCCAAGATTACATGCTGTTCTGTTGGTCCTTTGGGGAAAAACCTTAGAGAAACCAATTTCCTGTGGGGACACCCCTTGATTTTGGTCCTTCTCTCTGCCAGAGTCCCTGGGGGCGCTCCTCAATCCATTTTGTCCAACATGGGCCAAGCCTCATCAAAGCCTCCACGAGACACGCGCTTGAGGTGTCTTCTCAAACATCCAGACCCTGGGTCTCTAAGACACAGTCAAACCTAAAAGACTGGTGTTCTGTAATACTGCTTGGCCCCCAAATAATTGGACAATAACTGTCACTGGCCTGAAAATGGCACATCCGACTCCCAAATTCTCAGAAATCTGAAACTCTCCACTGCAATAGCAAATGGTCTGAGGTTCTCTACGTGCAGGCCTCTGCTCCAGACCTCTTTCTCTGCTTACACTACTCAGCTTTTCACATTCTTCTCAAAGAGAAACCCGGCAGGGAATCCCTCTCTTGGGATTCCTTCCTTTTTTTATCTTTTTTTTTTTTATTAGAAGTATATAGAGATACAATTGAGGGGAAAACATTATCAAACCAACAGTAATAAATGTATATATACTTTGTTATCCAGGGGTAATGCTAAAACCTGGATGACCACCTTGGGTTTCACCTGTTGCAGTTTCCCCTAGAAGAACTCATGTGTTAAATGGGTAGCTCCTGGAGGAGTGACATCGGCTTCTGGGACGGTTCCCCCATCTTCCCACTCTCCAGACTCCTATGAGTTCTTCATACACCCTCCCCCCCTCCCTCCACCTCCAAGTATCCTAGGGAGCCATCCCCCTATTACTCTGAGAGTCATTCAATTTGAAATATTGTTAGGTTAGCCGTCTACCCTACTGCTTCCCCAGGGATTCCTTCCTGTTTGGGAGTTCTGCTTCCTGTTACAATAAAATCTGTTACTTTGCTGTCTCACCTGTATTCAGGGATCTCACTCCTCAAACTAGCCAGAGCCCACTCATCCACCCACCCTGTTATGTTTATAGGGACTCACCCAGGATCCACAGGTTGAATAAAATGGACAAAGGAGCGCTCTTCTCTTCTCTGTGCTCCTTTTTAGAGGACAAACTGTCTTTCCCTCCCCTGCCCGGCAGAAATGCCTCTTCCACTTGTACGCCCTAGAGCTCAGGCTCCTCCCAGCTACTATGTCCTTATCCTCAATTTTTTCACCCTCTCTCTCTCCCAAGTCTGTCTCCGCTGTTGGTCTTGCGCACCTAAATCCACGTATTTTGGTTTTAATTAGTCTTGTTTTGTCTAGGTTTTTTTTTTTAGCCCTCTATTCCCCCCTTTATTCAGAGGGCAATTAAAAGCTCTAATATGCATTTCTTGTCAATTTTTATGTATATTTGTGCACACTTGTGTCTGTCGTGTCTACATATGTTTGTCTGCATGGTACCAAAACTGACATATAGATGAGTGCTCATAAATTATAATTAACTTTTGCTTCACATGACTTAAACTGGTTCAACAGCACAAGGTTTGTGAAGGGTACATCTCAAAAAGTTTCTGATTGCGTTGCCTGTGTTTAGTACAATCAATTTTTAAGTTATTTTAGGTTCTTTTCTAAGATCAAATGTTGATGCACAAAGGCCAGAACCTTCATGTAACAAAAGATTTCTTGAAACACTGATGCTCTTATCTATCAAGACAATCCTTGTGTCAGTTTTTATTGTTTAGGGACATCTCTGATGAAATAAACAGCTGTTATTTTGGATTATTACTGTACACTATGTATTCTAAATTTTACTTCAAAGGTTAAACTTGGTTAATAGAAGGACATCAGTGCAATTCTGATGGTGTTACTGGATTCTTTATATATTCGGTGTGTTCATGCCCTCCAGATACAATCTTTTGAAGTATGAACCGTGGGAGAGCGCTTTATCAAGTTGGTGTTTCCAGGCTAAAGTTGTCTATAGCAGTAATCTCTTTTCGGACTAGTATGGGAAGAACAAGTTAGGTTGGAAATGTACTTGTCATTTGATGTTTTATGATTACGTATCCAACTATAATCTGTAATAAGGAAAGTTCAGTTTGCTTGAAGGTTGACAATGTGGAAACTTGTATACGTTTGAATGTTATTTGTCAAGAGTCTTGCCTTGCCTGAGATAACTCTGCTTCACACCCTAGTCCATGTTAGGATGGTTCAAAACTAGGCTATATTTAAGCTCATTTAAAGTGTGGTCAAAGGATAGATATACAGATCTTCATGGAGGCAAAATAGATACAAAAGACAGTAATTTTTTTTTTTTTAAAGAGGGACAGTGAGAGAGAGAGAGGGAGAGAGAGAAACAACTTTATTTAGTTTTTCATGTGGCCTTTGTTGCTACAACACTCAGTTGTGTACATGGTGCTGGGGTTCGAACTCGGGTCCTCGCGCATGCTAGGCAAGCGCCGTGACCACTGAGCCACGGCTCTAGCCCCAAGATAGTAATGTTAAAGAAATTGTTTCTTGATTTAAAGTTATTATCCATGAGGCTAGAGTGGTGGCTCAGCAGTTACGGAGCCTGCCTGGCATGCGTGAGGACATGGGTTTAAACCCAGTAGCACGTGCACAATAAAGTGTTGGAGCAACAAAAGCCACATGAAAAATTAAATTGATTTTCTGTTTTTCTCTCTCTCTCACTGTCCGTTTCTTTTTTTTTTTTAAAGAGAGAGGGACAGTGAGAGAGACAGAGAAAGAGAGAAACAACTTTATTTAGGTTTTCACATGGCTAGTTGCTCCAACACTCAGTTGTGTACGTGGTGCTGGGGTTTGAACCCGGGTCCTCGTGCTTGCCAGGCAAGCGCCGAAACCGCCGAGCCACCGCTCCAGCCCAGTCCCTGTTTCTTAAAAATAAAATAATATTATGCAGGATTGGAGTGGTGCCTCAGTGGTTATGGTACTTGCCTGGCACAGGTGAGGATGCAGATTCGAACCCCAGCACCATGTACACAATGAAGTGTCGCAGCAATGAAAGCCACGTGAAAAACAAAATTCTTTCTCTCTTAAAAAAAAAAAGGTAATAAACTAAAAAATAAAAATAAAACTATTATGCAAGCTAAAATTTGGGGGGGCTTATTAATTCCATTTTTTTAAAGAGAGAAAGGGACAGTGAGAGAGAATCAATTTTTATTTTTTCACGTGGCTTTTGTTGCTCCAACACTTCAATGTGTATGTGATAATGGGGTTTTGAACCTGCATCCTTGCACATGCCAGGCAAGTGCTATAACTACTGAGCCATAGCTCCAGCCCCCCATTTTGCATTTTCGTTATCAACTTTATAACTCTTGCCTGTTAATGTTCTGTAAAAGTACTAATTCGGGGCTGGAGCGGTGGCTCAGTGGTTACGGTGCTTGCCTGGCATGCATGAGTACACAGATTCAAACCCCAGCACCCACATACACAACTAAGTGTCTGAGCAATGAAGGCCATGTGAAAAACTCAATAAAAATTGATTCTCTCTCTCTCTCTCTCTCACTGTCCTTCTCTCTTAAAAAAAAAAAAAGTACTAATTCTAGGCGCTGGAGTGGTGGATCAGCAGTTACGGCACTTGCGCAGTATGCGCAAGTACACAGGTTCAAACCCCAGCACCCACGTACACAGCTGAGTGTCAGAACAACGAAGACCATGTGAAAAACCCAATAAAAATTGATTCCCTCTGTCTCTGTCTGTCTGTCTCTCTCTCTCACTGTCCTTCTCTATTTAAGAGAAAAAAAAAAGTACTAATTCTAACAGAAGAAGAAAACCTGAGTTAAGACATCCCAGGGCAGATAAGATACAATTTTTTTTAATGGTCAAACACAATGATTTATTAAAAATAAAATGTAAAAATGATTTTTTTACATATGCTTCCAAATTTCAGGCATGGGATCCAAGTAGGTTTCATAGAAAACACTGTAGCCAAGATACAATACTTTTAGTGATGTTACTGACCCTAATTAAATGAAAGGGGTTACGATAAACTATACACATTAAAGATAAAGTCCAGTACTCCCACTTTAAGACTGGTGAAACTGGTCTGCTGAATGTTTAAAACCAAAACTTGAAGACCAAAGTCAAGGAAGTAAAAGCGCCAAGGAAAAGCAGCCAATATTTTGGACCTGGCCTTTAGGGTCAGCCAGAACCCAGAGGACTATGGGACAACCTCTGCCTTTTACCTGAGTCATTTGACCTCCCGATCAGGGTGATCATGGAGGGCCCCAGAGAAAGCCAACCAGTGCATATTCTGCAGAGGAAGGTCATTAGAAAGGGAAATATCCCTGACACTTCCAAGGGAAGCCACAAGTGGTAAACAGGACCCTGATCCATCCTGGCAGATGGCACAACTAGTAGAGGAGGGCAAAAATAGCCAAGAGGCTTCTCACACATCCCCAAAAGTGGCCTCCTAAGGAATCCCAACTGACCCTTAGAAAGGCAAAAGGTCAATTTTAACCAAGTTGGTCTTAAACGCCGGGCCAGAGAGTTATAACCAAAGCACAGCCATACATGGACATTTAAGAAAAGACAATGAGGGTTGGAGCGATGGCTCAGCGGTCATGGCACTTGCCTGGCATGGGCAAATATGTGGGTCTGAACCCTAGCACCACGTATATAGCAAAGTGTTGGAGCAATGAAAGCCACATGAAAACCTAAATAAAATTCATTTCTCTCACTGTCCCTGTTTCTTTTTCTTTTCTTTTTTTTTTTCCAGAAGAGACAATGATTCTTTTAATGTAACTCAAAATGTATGTTTATGTCAGTCCCCCTACAGGTAAATAATTTTAAATTGCATCCCTCAGATCAATCTAAAAGGTCTAAATGTGGCACATAAAAGCCCTAACTTTACCAAGAGAGTCCTAAGTATTCTTCCACTAACAGAGGTAATACCAATAAAAACCTACTATTACAGAAATCTGATGACATTCCCCAACTCGACAGGACATGTGTGCATTATAAAAATTAAATGTGTTTTAGACAACACGACTAATGTTTCTAAGGACCTTAATGTCCTCCAATCACAAATAAATGACATGTCAGACCACAGGCTAAGCTCTCTTCAAAGGCTGACAACACTGGCTGTTTTTGTACAACAGCTTGTAGAAAAAAATGTTTTGCTGCGCTGTTTATTGTTCTAGCGTGAACTCTCCCCCTATGGACACCACGTCCACTCACTGCCAACCACTGTCATGGACTCTCAACTGCCCTGAGGACGAGATGCCTAGAATCCATTAAGCACCAGACGATCATGGAAACACGACCCTCCACGGAGCTGCCTCCTAACTTCTACCAAGGCACCCCAGACAGACCCTCTGGAGAGTCTCCCTGACTGCCACAGCCAAGGTCCACCATCAGCATGAAGAAGCCAGAATACTTATCACCCTTTTACTCTGCCAGGAGTCAAGGATCTCTTCAGAGGGGCAATGGCGACAGGAGATAGGCAGATAGAAATGGGGACCTTGGAGAATGGGATCCTACCCCCCACATTAAAACCCTAGGCTAAAAACCTTTGTTTGTGGCTGCCTGACTGGAAGACCCCACTCATGCTTGGATGCCCAACTCTTGTCCTTGGCAGGAACACCCTAAATGGAGTCACTCATGCTGAAATTCCAAATTAAGCTATTTTTCAAAGAAACCAGAAGAGTGAGCCAGACTTCCCAAAGAGGTCAGTTTCAATTGGCATAATATAATTGCCTTAAACCATTTACAGACAAAAGGTAACCTGAAGTTAACCAATAAGTTATTTCCTGCCAGGTATGGTGGCACAGGTCTATAATTTCAGCTATTAGGGAGGCTGAGGCAGGAGGATTGCAAGTTTGAGGACTGCCTCAGCAACTCAGCGAGGTTCTTAGCAATGACAGTTTTAGGAGAGGTAGTAAAATGGCTAGGTAGTCAGGACCAAGGGCCCCATACAACCACACCTAGAAACTGGCCAGTAGAGAGCCATTAATGGGTATGCTCAGGGCCTTCATATGCAAATGACCATGAGGCTCACCTGTGTGAGCAACTCCTTTGTCCCAGCAGGGGAGAAACTAAGAAGTGGGAGTGGACACAGACTGGAACTTGGAAAGAATTGCTACCTGTTTTGCATAGGTTTTAACCAATGATGTAGATGCATTTCTTAATGCCTGCTTTACATGAATGTTAATTATTCTTATACCCCCAAATCAATATAACCCCTGGCCTAACCTCCATTAGACAGCATCCTGCTTGCAGGTGCCCCTCGGCCTTGCAGAGTCTCTGCTCTCTTTCCTTAAATCCTACTCATTTTTACTCCTCCTTCCGTGATTGTGTTGATTTTATCCTTCAAATTTGTGAGACGAGAACCTAGAAGATTGGCACCGAATTCCCACTACACCAAGAACTCCAACACCCAGCTTTTAGCTGGGGAGCCGCTAACACTATTTCAGCTACAGACACCTGCAGCCAGCCTAAATTCCCAGTTTTAACAGGGAATCGCTGCAAACACTAGAAGTGAGCTATTTTGGCTGCTGGAATCTGTAGCGGCCCAGTCTCCATTTGCCAGTGGGAGCAGAGAATCCGACCTCATCTCAAAAACCCTGCATCAGCAACATAGTGAGACCCTTTTTCAAAATAAAAACTAGAAAGGGGATGTAGCTCAGTGGTAAAGCACCAGAGTTCAATCTCCAGTCCAAAAATCCATTCTTATATAAATTACATATAAATTATTTTTCTATTGCTGTTTCCCTATTCCTTCCTTATAATTGTGTGTGTGTTGCTTGGGATGAAATCCACAGCCTTGTTAGGCAAAAGCTTGACTGCAGAGCTATACCTCCAGCCCCAAGCAAAGAAGCTTTGAAATGATCGATGCGGTTTTTTTGTTCTTTGTGTCTCTTCCGCCTTACTACTGTCTATAAAATCAACCTCCTCTGCTCAGTTCATTGGAGCACTTACTCAGTTTTATGGAATGAAGTGTTGCCTGATTCTGAAATCAAAATAAAAAGCTTGAGGCAGGATTATAAGATCAAGGGCAGCCTGAGCAACTAAGTATGACCCTCTCACAAAATGAAAAATAAAAAGATCTGGGAAAGCCAGGAAACAGAAAACAGAAAAAGGACTGGGGATGCAGTTCAGTGGTAAAGTGCTCCTGGGGTAGTACCAAGGGGGAGGAAAAAAAGACACTGCTTAGGAGGACTAAAGAAGATAATGTAGGGGCTGGAGCCGTGGCTTAGCAATACAACTAAATGGAGAAAAAATAAAAAACAGATGAAAAAATAAAATAAAATTAACTCTCTTTAAAATATATATATAAATATATATATATTCTTGGCTGCGGTCTATATCATGCAAATTTTAATTACTTCCATAAATTCATTATTAACTAATGATAAGGCAGGGTGTGTTGTTCTATGCCTGTAATCTTAGCAACTCGGAAGCTGAGGCAGAAGGATTACAAGTTCAAAGCCAGCCTCAGTGACTTAACAAGGCCTTAAGCAACTTGGTGAGACCCTGCCTCAAAATAAAATGTGGCTCAGGGTTTGAGTGCTCCTGCGTTCAATCCCTGGTACCAGAAAAAAAGAAAAGAAATAATGATAATTATCATTTATAGAAAACTGGCAACATTCTAGGTCCTGAACACAGGCTACTTACCAGCAAAGACAGAGAATTCAGCACAGCATGAAGAGATTCAGAATTCAAGTAATACTCCCATCACAAGAAACATAACAAAGCACTCAAGTATTCCTCTGGGTTAGAAAGATTACCATATAAAAAGGCTAGCACTCCCTGGGAGCTTACAACTAAATGGAAGTAATGAAACACGTTTACTCCCAACTAGCACAAAGGTAAGAACTGGGCTGGGCATAACACTGACTAACGGGGAGAGACTAGAAAGAAAAGGACCGGAAAATATGGGACCCGATAAAAGAGTATTTATTATTTAGGCTCCAGGAATTGAACCCAGGGGTACTTTACCACTGAGCTACATCCCTGGCCCTTTTTCTACTTTTAAGTTTGAGCCAGAGTCTAGCTAAGTTGCTGAAGCTGACCCCAAATTTGCAATCTTTCCTTAGCCTCCAAAGTGGCTGGCATTGCAGGTGTGTGTCACCATGCTCAGCACATATTATAAAATTGGACAAAATCTGTGCTGAAATGCTGAAGATAGCGACTCTTAAGACTGAGGCATCAGCCCTAAGCAGGAGGGGGGAAAGAGGAAAAGGGAAGTTTTTGTTGTTGTTGTATTTTTTTTTAGAAAGCATGGGTTTTGAAAGATTATTCTCATTTAACCCCAGAAGTTTAAGCACCTGTAGAGATTATTTCATTAAAGTATCTCTGCACTCACCCTTTTTTCTCTCATTTCACAGATGAAATAAACCAAGCCTCAGGAAAGGAAGACAATCTCACTGAAGGTCATGTGTTGCAAATTACTGCAAAACTGAAACGGCTCTAGATCTCTTAATTTTTCAGAATGAAGATCCCTCTTCTCCAACTTAATTGGCCCCTGGCAGAGGTTAAAACAGTCCTCTGAGGTTCCAGCATAATCTTGGCACCAGAAGACAAGTAAAGAATGAAAAACAAAAGATCCACTGGGAGCAGTTAAGCAACAAAGTCTTTTGTCTCCATGAACAAAAGAACATGTTCCCAGTGAGTATCAGGGGGCTGAGGTTGCCCAAGGCTCTCTGTTGACCCCAGACCTTGCTCCACCCTAGGCACTTGTTAGTGGATTCTCTCTTTCCCTTTTCCTTTCCCCTTCTCTTTTCTTCATTTCTTACCCTTTCTCTTGAGTCAGCCCCCAAAGTTAGAAAGAAGTGTCCGCTGGGTCACCAGAGCTGGGTTGGAGGCAAGAAGCCAGGGTGCTGGGGTTTACCTGCCCGAACAAAGTAGCAATGCAGGGAGTGCACGTGGACGTCTTCACTCACAGACTTGGCTGCAGCCACCAGGGCCTGGCCCACGATCTGACCCCCAAAGAGCCGCTGGGTGGTGGGCACCCAGTAATGCCTTCCTCTGTGGGGAGAGGAAGAAAGTGGGAAAGGCTTGAGGCCTGCTCCAGATTCGATGTGCTTCTGATGAGACGCTAGTCCAGGATCTCTGAACCTTATTGTGTTTGTTATCCTTTAAACAATCTGGTGAAAACCACAGACTCTTTAACTAGGCACATATCATTCATTACACCAATGTGGACTTTAGCTATGGGTAATGAACTTACTCCCTTATTTTACACTAAGAATAAGGATCAGGGATGGAAAGTGACACTGGTAAGTTCACGTTCATATAGTTTAAACATTGCCAATCCTGGGCTGTATGTGGGTCTTTTGAACTCACATTCAGTGTTTATTCCACTACACAAACCAAAGTAAGGCAGATTAAGGTCTCGAATGGGCCAAAATGAACCCAAGAGCTGAGCAGGAGGTGGACTGTATTAAGGACTGCCACTGACACCCAACTGCAACAGCCTATTTCTTCCAATAACTAGATTCAGAACCAGAAGGGTCCTCAGACATGAAGGTCTATCTCTGTTAGGCTGTTAAAATTTTACATAGTCGAGGAAAACTGTGGTCTGTTCCCAGAGCTGAAAAAGATTTGTTCAGTGCAGGAGCCCAGATAAAGCCTTTCACTACCCAGCCTGAGTTTATCACTTTCCATAAACGAACACTGCAAAAAAGCTTCCCGCCACACACACACACACACACTTCAGTGATTTATAATTCCTTAAGTGGAAAGGAAGGGATCCAAGTAAGCAAGCTTCTAATAAAGCCAGTAGGAGCAAAGCTTTGGAGGTCTAAGCTGTTACAAACGCCTACTACTTCAGTGATGCTGGGAAGGAAACAGACTCAAGATTGAGCAAGAGTAAGGAGCTATCAGACCCCAACAAATGGAGCTGGAAATGGTTAAGTGAGAGGGAAAGAATAGCGAATATGCAGGGAGCTGTGTGTAGGTTTTAAACCTGACCAGCTGCGCGCCCGTGGGCAAATCACTGCCTGCTCCGGGCTGGCTATTCCAGGAAAGGCTTAGGGAGGCGGCCGAATAAGCTCTCCGGTCCCCACTTTCTGTGCCCAAATCGCCCGGACTTCCTTCCTAGTGGTCAACGAGGACGGCCGTCAGGGGCAAGTTGTCTCCTAATGGCAACAGAGTTTGCACCCAGCACAAAGCCCGTTCTATTCCCAGAGCTGGGGGCGTGCAGCGGCGACAGCCGAGATCAGGAATCTCAGGACTCAAGGTGGGATGCGGCCCAGGTGCGCCCAGCTACCTGAAGAGATCCTCGTCCAGCGGCTCCAGGCTGAGCACGCTGGTGACCAGGACGCTACGGAGGTCCCTGGAGGGATCACCGCGGTCGCCACTGCCCTGCCCATCCTCCGGGACCTGCGGGGACGACATCTTGTTGCCTGGCCGCCTGCCGCGACTCTGCTCAAGGCAGACCACGCCGAGATCTACATATGATCTCGGCACTTCCGGCAGGTTGCTTCAGCTACCGGAAGCCCCCTGCAGAGCCCTGAGAGCGAATGCAGGTTATGATTGGCCAATGCTCCTGTCAGTTGTCGAGTGGGTGTGACCATCTCTCTCTAGCGATTGGAGGTAGTAAATGCCAGTCTTGGAGTTCCGTGGGTGATTGGATATAACGGTGAGGAGGCGGAGCCTTGAGTATGGATAATACAGGCTGAGTGTCATTTCCTTTCTGTAGGAGAGCAAAGACGCCCCCAGCCCCTTATCACCCGGTCCAGCCTCATGCTGTTCGTGAGTCCGTAATAGGCCACCCAGTTGAGCTTGCCTGTTAAGGGTGTCCCGGGCCCATGCCAGCCTGAGAACACTCAGTGTGACCTCTGACCCTTGGTGTGATCTTGAGCCCCAGTCGGGGCTAGCCCCTGGCGTGGGCCGAGGGGACGGCCATGGAGCTGGGCAGCTGCTTCAAGACCTATGAGGACTTCAAGGAGTGCTTCAGCGCCTACAAAAAGGAGAACAGATTTTCCTTCATTCTCAGGGACTGCGTCTCCGTCCGCTTCCACAACCTCAACCATGGCACCTCCATCCGCGAGGACATCCTGTAAGGGCGGGGCGGGGCCGGAGGGTGGGGAGGAGGCCGGTCCGAGGGCGGCCCTGGGGAGGAGGGAAAGCCTTGCAGTTCCTGGAACTAGCTCTCCCTGAGCACCTGCTGTGTGCATTATGGAAAGAGGGAAACCTCCACCTGCCAGGCTTTTTGGCCACCCGATTCATTTGCATTGCCTCATTCACAGGCTTTGCCGGTGTTCATGCCAACTGCAGTTGCTCCCAGTATTTTTGAGCCTCTGCAGTACCCCACGCCCAAAGTGTGGCTTTCACAAAAGGATGAAAACGCCTGGGCGACTAATTCCTTCATTGGTCTCCTCCTCCCCAAGCAGTACCATGATCACTGGTTGGTTAGTTCGTTCCTTCATTGATTCATTTGGTAAATAGTTCATAGGCTCCTGACGTTACTGTTTTCAAACCCTTTCCACGCCCCAGTAGCGTTCTCCACTCTTCATGCTTTGGATTGCAGGACTGTTTTCAGAATTATAGATAATTTATTAATATTCCTCTTATTTGACAGATGAGGAAACGGGTTTAGAGGCTAGGATGAGCTGAAAACTCAAATACCTCCAGGGCTCAGGCGAAGACAGTCTAGGGTTAAGAAAGTTTAATCTTTCAGGGCAGCGCCTTGGGAGTCTGAGGCAGGAGGATTGCAAGATCGAGGTCAGCCTGGGCAATTTAGCTAGACCCTGCCTCAAAATAAAATTTTAAAAACGGGTTGGGGGTGTAGCTCAGTGGTGAAGCACCTGGGTTCAATAAGAAGTTTAAGGGGCTGGAGTGGTTACCGGGCTTGCCTGGCATGTGCCAGGACGTGGGTTAGAAAATCAGCACCAGGTTCACAAGGAAAGCCAAATGAAAAACTAAGTAAAATGGATTCTCTCTTTCTCTCTCTGATTCCCTCTCACTGTCCCCCTCTTTAAAATAAATAAGAAAGTTTAACCTTTAATTTCACTTTAAGAAGAGGAAAGATGGCCGCGCAGTGGCACATGCCTGTAATCCCAGCTACTCTGTAGGCTGAGGAAGGAGGATTGAAAGCAAGTTCAAGGCCAGCCTGGGTATGGTAGTTAGACCCCGCCTCAAAATAAAAGTTCAAAAGGACTGGGGACGTGACCCAGCCCTAATGGGCCTTTGGGTTCAATCTCCAGTTGCAAAAGAAAACAAAACAAAAGATGGCCAGGTATGGTAGCCCACACTTGTAGCTCCAGTGAGTCAGGAGGCTGAGCTAGGAGGATCCCAAGATGTTAGCGATTGCATCAGTAGTTTCGTGAGGCCCTAAGCAAGTTAGCAAGACTCTGCCTCAAAAATTAAGAGTGGGCGCTGTGGCGCACACCTGAAATCCCAGCCGCTTGGGAGGCTGAGGCAGGAGCATTGCAAGTTCAAAGACAAACTCAACAATTTAGCAAGGCCCTAAGTAACTT
Organism: Aplodontia rufa; assembly: GCA_004027875.1. Classification (NCBI taxonomy): domain Eukaryota; kingdom Metazoa; phylum Chordata; class Mammalia; order Rodentia; family Aplodontiidae; genus Aplodontia; species Aplodontia rufa. Next base: position 11,083 of record PVKS010004485.1, on the reverse strand, counting down.
AAGGAGACCCTAGCACCCCTGAGTTAAGGACAGAAAAAATATATAAAAGAAAGAAGTAACACGCTGGGGAAGTGGATAAATTTTCATACTGGAGTTAGTAATTTCTTTGGGTTGTGAATGAATGCAGAACGCTAAGAAACATGAAGAGTTTGACCAGAAGGGGCTGTGCAGAAGGATCTGTAGGACCAAAGACACAGACATTTGAAAAAAGATGGCATTTTAGAGGAACAGTGTGGGTTGCCATACTTGGCAGGAGGTTGTTAGTTGGACTCTATCTGAAGGGACTTTAGTTACCATTGTGAGGTATTCAGGCTGAATCCCATGTGGTAGCACCCTGCTAAGCAATGAGAGAAAAAAATCCCAGTTACCCCTAAACACTCTTCAGACAGACATCTTAGCAATTAGCATGGATCTTGGCCTGTAGCAGACATTTAATAGCTGTTGAATAAGTCAAGTGCTTAACATGTGATTTGGGGAAAGGGGTAACGCAGGAACTCCAAAGAAAGAAAAACTGCTTACTGTGCCCTTGAGAAGACAGAAAAAGAGCCTTGAGCCAGGCTCACAAAGATAAGGAGGAATCATGAATTTTATTAGTTTTCTATTTGCTGCTCCAACAAATTACTGCAAGTTTAGTGTCTTAAAACTAACTGTTTCAAACTTGTAATCCTCCTATTTCAGCCTTCCTAGTCACTAGGATTTCAGGCATGTGCCAACCATGCCTACATACAGATTAATTATCTTTTTTTTTTTTTAAGAGAAGGAGAGAAAGAGAATCAACTTTATTTTTTCATCTGGGCTTCTCTGACACTTAGTTGTGTATGTGGTGCTGGGGTGTGGGGATTGAACACAGGTCCTCTGCATGCCCGGCAACTGCTCCAACCACTGAGCCATGGCTCCAGCCCCCAGATTAATTATCTTAAAACAGCTCCCTGGGTTAGAAGTCAGATCTCACCAGTCTAAAATGAAGATGTCTACAGGACCACATTTCTTTCTAGAATGCATAGGAGAGGATCCATTCTCTTGCTTTTTCCTACATCTAGAGGCAGCTCAAATTCCTTGGCTCATGGCTCCCTCCATCTTCAAAGCTAGCAATTGCAGGGTTGAGTCCTCACATCACATCACTCTGACCTTGATTCTTTCTCACACCTCCTTCTCTCACTCCCCTCTTCTGCCTCCCTCACTACTTTTTTGGTGGTACTGGAGGTTGAACTCAGGGCCTTGGGTGCTAGGTTGAGATTAACGATGTGCACAACCCAGAGCTGTATTCCCATTCCTTTTTATTTTTTAATTTTTTTTATTTTGAGATGGGATCTTACTAAGTTGCCCAGGCTGGACACCTCCCTCAGGTTCCTCAGTAGCTGGGATTATAGGTGTGCACCATTACACCTGGCTTCCCTTTGTTTTCTTTTCTTTTTCTTTTTTTTTCTTTTTAAAGAGAGAGGAAGAGTAAGAGAGAAAGAATCAACTTTATTTAGTTTTTCATCTGGTTTTTGTTGCTCTGACACTTAGTTGTGTATGTGATGCTGGGGTTTGAACCCGGGTCCTCGTGCATGCCAGGCAAACATGATATCACTAAGCGACCACTCCAGCCCCTGCCTGCCCTTTCTACTTTTTAAGGGACTTGTGATTATATTGGGTCCACTCATATAATTCAAGATAAATTTCCTTTTCTGGATCAAGCCGAGGCCTGCACATGGCATATACACACTGCTATGCTCCAGCTAATTTCCATATTTCAAAACCATCTGATAGAAACTTTTTTTTTTTTTTTAAGAGAGAGGGAGAAGTACAGGATCCATTTGACTTAGTTTTTCATGTGACCTTCGTTGCTCTGACACTTCATTGTATATGTGGTACTGGGGTTCAAACTCACGTCCTTGCTCATGCCAGGCAAGCGCCGTAACCACCCAGCCACCGCTCCAGCCCTGATAGAAACCTTTTCCACCCTCCTTCCCTTCCCTAGTACTGGGGATTGATTCCAAGGGTGCTTTACCACAGAACTTCATCCCCAGTTCTTTTTCTTTTTTTATTTTGAGACAAGATCTTACTGAGTTTCCCAGGCTGATCTTGTACTTTAGATTCTCCTGATGTAACCTCCCGAGTAGCTGGGATTACAGGAGTGCACAACCACACCTGCCTGTGGCAACCTTAATTCCCCTTTCCTATGCAACCTAACACGTATACAGGTTGTAGGATTAGGATAAAGACTTTTTTTTTTTTTTTTTGTAATGGGGATTATTGAACCTAGGGGCATTCAGCCATGGAGCCACAACCCTAGTGCTTTTTATTTTGCAGCAGGGTCTCACTAGGTAAATTGCTGAGGCTGGTGTCCAATATACAGTCCCCCTGCTTCAGCCTCCCAGGTTGTTGGAATTACAAGAGTGCACCACCATGCCCAGCTCAGGATAGGGACATCTTTGAGGGGTCTTTCGTCCTACCACGAGAGAATTAACATCCTGGTGGGAGAAATGGTGTGAGTTAGTGCTGATGTTAACATGACACACTTATGTTAGAAAGCAGTGATATATGTTCACACATACACACCCCAAAAGAAAGCAGCAAGGAGGCCACTTAGCAAGAAGGATTTATGCTAGAACAGCAGGAAATAAAATTGGAGATACCAAGAGGGTTAGGGTTAGTTTTATTGTTTTTGAGGGTGAACAGTGAAATCTGAATTATTTGTTTTGGTTTGGTTTGGGCTTTTTTGGGGAGCAGGAGGCTGGGGATTGAATCCAGGGCCTCCTTTAATTAGATGACAGTACTAGATTCTCAAAAGCAAACTTAAATTTTTTTCTCAAATAGTAGAGAAGAGTAAGAGTAAATTCAGTGTCATTTTCACTACACTACTTAGAGGTTACCAGGGTTACCCCCTGAGAGACACTGAACCTTAGCACAAGCGCATCTTACACATCTATATCTTTTCTTTTTCTTTTTTTTTTTTTTTGGTGGTAGTACTGGGGTTGAACCCAGAGCCTTCCATGTGCTAGCCAAGCACTCCACCACACAGCTTCATAGCCAGTCCTAATTTTTCCTTTTTAGCACAAGCATACTCTTTGTATTCTTCTGAACCTGTTTTTTTTCTCATTTGTGATAATTCCACATAGTTTATTCTCTCATGTGATTCTTTAGTTGATTGATTTTCATTGACTCCATAGACATTAGCAGTTGTTTCCTGGAAAGTTACTCCATGCTACTGTCTGGAAGTACAGGGTTGAAAAAGATAAAATGGGTTCCTGCTATCATGGAGCTTCCTCTCTGGTCAGGGAGACAAAGACATAGTCACAGAAATAATTATTCCCTTAAAACTGTTGTAAGGACTCCAGAGGAAAAGTCCAGGGTGCAGATGGGGAAACCATCTGTCTGGTGGTGGGTGCGTAGTGAGGGTGCTGGAGAACACTGTGCCAGCGCACGCCTTTTTTTTTTTTTGAATACCAGGGATTGAACCCAGAGGCACTTAATCATTGAGCCTCATTCCCCAGCACATTTTTGTTTTTTATTTTCAGACGGGGTCTCGCTAAGCTGCTGAGGCTGACTTTGAACTTGCTATCCTCCTGCCTCACTCAGCCTCCTGAGCTGCTGGGATTACAGGCATCCATCACCATGCCCTGTTTGAATTAATATCTCTACAGTGCTTACAGTAGTTCCTAATACATAGAAAATCTTCCATAAATAACATTATTTTGCTGAATAAATAACATTATTATTTTGCTGATGAGACAGAGCCAAGGAAAGTCCAATATTAAGAGATAATAGTTTCTTCCTTTTTTTCTACTCTTTGGAGGTTATGCTTCTGAGTTGCAGATGCTTGAGGAAGAAATGGAGAAGGAAAGGATAGATAGAGTCAAGAGGAGAGCAGGGACAGGGACAGATAGTCAAGACCCCTCAGGTGTGATAGTATCTAATTCCAGCGACTCAGGAGGCTGAGGCAGGGCGATTGCAGGTTCAAAGCTAGCCTTAGCAACTAGCGAGAGCCTGTCTTTTTTTTTTTTTTTTTTTTTAAAGGGAGAGGGACAAAGTGTCCTGCTTCCAGATGCGCCTCCACCTTGCCGAGTCCCTGCTCTCCTTCCTTAAATAAATCCTACTCCTTTTACTCCTCCCCCCCCAAAAAGAAAGAGAGAGAGAGAGAAACAATTCTATTTAGTTTTTTTCATGTGGCCTTCGTTGCTCCGAGACTTCGCTGGGTACGTGGTGCTGGGGTTTGAACTCGGGTACTCGCGCATGCAAGGCAAGCACTGCAACCTCTGAGCCACCGCTCCAGCCCGAGAGCCTAACTTAAAATAAAACATTTTAAACAGGGCTCTGTGGTAAAGTGCAATCTCTAGTGCCAAAATAAATAAGTAAATACAGTATGTGTGTCAAAACCCAAGAGGAAGATAATAAGTGAACCTGTGACCAAAGTATTCCCATCCCCAGAGCTATCTGGATGTTAGCCAGGGGAGTTTGCATTTGGTACAGGCAAAGCCAAAAGAATGGGAAGGGGCAGAAGAGGGGGAAGTTAAAAAGAAACTGTAAGAAAGCCCCTAGGTGTTCAACTGAAAGCCCTTAACTACCGGACTTAACCACTGATTTCTAATACCTGCCTTTTTCTTATCTTTTTTTTTATTCTCTTTATGGTACTGGGGATTAAATCCAGGGTTGCTTTACCACTAAACTATATTCCCAGCCCTTTTTATTTTTTATTTTGAGACAGGGTCTCACTAGGGCCTTGCTAAATTGCTGAGACTGGCCTCAAACTTGGAATCTTCCTTCCTCAGCCTCCCAGTTTGCTGGGATTACAGGCTTGTCCCACCGCTGTGCCTGGCAATTTCCACTGGCTTTCAAAAATCACTCGGTCATTTATTCCTTCATACTTGTAGGAAGAACGTGTTTACCAGTGACTGAACTGAGGTACAACGATGAGTAATCTTGAGCTCTACCTTTGAAGACAATCATAGATTGAACTAGCCCTAACCCTAACCCCTGAGCAGCCCTGGCGTTTAGCAGAGACAAGTTAACTGCTGGTTGGGATGTTTTGTTTTGTTTTGTTTTTTCTGTTTTTGGTGGGGGTGTTAATGTTGTTGTTTTGTTTGTTTGTTTTAGAGCAAAGAGAGAGAGAAAGGGAGAATCAACTTTATTTATTTTTTCATCTGGCCTTTGTTTCCCCAACACTTAGCTGTGCATGTGGCTGGGATTCGAACCTAGTTCCTCTCGCATGCCAGGCAAGCACTCCAACTGCTGAACCATTGCTCCCGCCCCTGGTCGGGGTGTTTCAAGGATATTCTTGAATCGTGTATTGTGTGCCGGCTCTGTGCAGAGGTCACTCTGTGTGTTGGATATTTGAGAATGAGTGCTGCTTTGGGAGGGTGGAAGGCAGATGGTGGAAATGTTTTTAGGAGGTAATTTAGCAGATGTTTCCTTAACCAGATATGAATACTACCGAGTGGCTGGGGTGATGTTTTAACAGTAAATATTTATGTCAATATATAGCCATATATTCCTTGTGAAATAGAGGGAGTACGCTGATTTAAAGAAAACTGAAAATAATAGTGCAAATGTTACACGGGTGGCTATGGCCTATGTATAGGTAGTTTGTAATTCGTCCAAGTTCTGGAAAAGCTGGCGTGATGGTTAAAGGTGAGCACTCCAGAGTCAGAAGAAAAATAGCCTGGACATAAGGCAGGACTTTTAGCTTCTGTGACACAGCTTCACCCTTTATGAAAGGAGGATTTGGTGACAATTAAATAAGAAAATGCCTGTAGCAGCTGAAACAGAGCTCAGTGATATTTGCTGAAGCCGCATCTGCAGTACATAATAGAGAGTAGAAGTACTTCTAAAGTTAAAGAAATGATGCCAGGCACTGCCGCGTTCCTAGAATCCCAGTGGCTCAGCAGGCTGAGGCAGGAGGATTGCAAGTTTGAGGCCAGATTCAGCAATTTAGCAAGACTGTCAGCAGCTTAGCTGAGAGACCCTGTTTTCAAAATTAAAAAAATAAAATAAAATGGACTGAGGATGTAGCTTGGAGGGAAAGCACTGTTGGAGGGGGAATATGTACCACAGGAGTTGGCACTAAATGGCTAAAAGTCCCAGTCCAAAATAAACCAGGTCAAGTTAGAAAATTCTTAAAGTTTATTGTGGAAAGAACAATTCAAGAACAGAGACTTTGGGGCTGTAGTGGTGGCTCAGCGGTTATGGCACTTGCTTGGCATAGCACAAATACGTGAGTTCAAACCCCAGTATCACGAACATAACAAAGTCTCAGAGCAATGAACAAAACCACATGAAAAACTAAATAAAATTGATTCTCTCTCTCTCACTGTCCCTCTCTTCAAAAAAAAAAAAAAAAAAGAGAGAGAGAGAGACTTTGCCAGGTATGGTAATCCCAGTGACTCAGGAGGCTGAGGCTGGAGGATGGCAAGTTCAAAGCCAGCCTCAGCCACTTAGGCCTTAAGCAATTTAGTGGGTACATGTCTCAAAGTAAAATATAAAGTGGACTGGGGATGAGTCTCAGTGGTAAAGTACCTCTGAGCACAAAAAAAGCAGACTTCAAAGTCCAACTTGGTAGATACCCCTCTAGCAGCACTCACAGCACAGCAGTTTATAAGCATGAAGGAGGAAATATTCTGACCTTTTTCTTGATTATTTTACATTAACACTCTTTACAGTAAGTAGAGCTGTGGAAGTTGTTTTGTCTATAACTGATTTCTTTAAACTTTTTCTATACTGTGGATTGAACCCAGGAGCACTCTACCACTAAGTTACATCCCCAGCCCTTTTTTAGTTTTTATTTTGAAACAAGGTGTTGCTAAACTGCCCAAGCTGGCCTTGAATTTGCTGTCATCCTGTATCAGCCTCTGGGATCACAGGTGTGTGCCTACACCCAGCCTGGCTGTAATCTGCTTTAGGTTTTCCAGTGATCCATCCCCAACCAGTTGCCAGCCTTCAGTCAGTTCATTAATATACATAATGATGCCTATCACTTTGGAAACCCCAAGTATTTTCTGAGTTACAGGCCAGGAATCAGGATAAAGACCAAGAATATATTTCATAATACCATATATCTAAACTGTGGCCTGTGTTTTTCTTTTCTTTTCTTTTCTTTTTTTAATCTGGTTTTTGTTTTTCCTACACTTAGTTGTGTATGTAGAACAGAGGTTTGAGCCCTGTGTCCTCACGCATGCCAGGCAAGCATTCTACCTCTGAGCCACTGCCTCAGCCCCTGTTTTTATTTTTCTTTAGCATTCCTATCAGCTGGGGAGTCCATGACTTTATGTGCAGTTTCATCTCTCATATTTTTTGGTTAGTGTGTTTTTCTTTTCATTAGGACTTTTCTGGGGATTGATGGTCTTCAGAATCCATGAAGTACTCTGATGTCTCTCCATTGCCATTCTGTTCCATAGCTACCATCTTTTAACACTTTCTAGAACACATTCCAGGTATTCTGCTAGGAAATTTATAGGCCTTGTCTCATTAATCCTTACTACATGCTTTGAACTAGACTTGTTATCGGAGTTTCTTCCTTTTTTTCTTTCTTTTTTTTTAAACAGGGTCTCACTAAATTGCCCAGGCTGGCCTCAAACTTGCAATCCTCCTGCTTCAGCCTCTCAAGAAGTTGGGATTTCAGGCATGTGCCACTACGCCCAGGTTACAGTGTGCATTAACCATGTGTTCATAGTCACAAAGCTATGTAGGAAAGAAAAAGGCATAACACAGAAATTTTTTATTGGTGCATTAAAGTTGTATATAATGATGGGATTTGTTGTTACATATTCATACATGCACTCAATACAACAATATAAGTTGGTCAGTATCCCCCCCTCAATAACACAGAAGACTTGCCAATAAATTAGTTACTTGTAAAATAATTTACTGTTTAAATAGTAAGCATTTCTTCTTGCTTATCCGTGCCAGTTCCACCAGTGTTTTGTTTTGTTGGGGAGTGGTGTTTCTCTCTCTTTGGTTTGGTTTGGTTTTGGGTTTCTTGTTCTTTTGATACTGGAGGTTGAACCCAGGGGTATTTTATCACTGAGCTACATCCCCAACCTTTTTTATTTTTTATTTATTTTGAGACAGTCTTGCTAAGTTGCATAGGGCCTCACTAAGTTTCTGAGGCTAACCTCGAACTTGGAATCCTCCTGTCTCAGCCTCCATAATTTCTGGGATTATAGGTGTGTACCACCACACCTGGCTTTTCGTGAGAGAAAGGGACAGTGAGAAAGAGAAAGAGAGAATCAATTTTATTTTAGTTTTTCATGTGGCCTTTGTTGCTCCTAGACTCCGTTGCGTACATGGTGCTGGGGTTTGAACTCGTGTTCTCGCGCATGCCAGGCCAGCACTGCAACTGCCGAGCCACCGCCGCTCCAGCCCCCTCCATCAGGGTTTCTGATACATAGATGTAAACATGCAAATAAGACCATGTAAACTGGATTGGGATAACTCCCAAGACTTGCAGGACTAGGTAAAGTCCCTGAAACTAATGATGGCAAACTTTTAGCCTCAATTCCATTTAACAAATGGAAAAGGGAACTCAACAGGACACGAGATAATAGAAACTTGAAAAGCAAGTTTCCATTGCAAAGAATTAAACTCCGCTCTTGGGAAACTCCATAAAACTGACCCTTATATATTGTAAAAGTGAGACAGGAAATGAAACATCAGGGTTCGGAGAAATTATACTGGGGGAAGCAGTTAATGATTTAGTTCTTTGATTATTCTAAAAGTTGAATGTAACCTTTTATTAAATATATACTAACTTTATAATTTTAGTTTAGTTCTCCTTAAATCTTTGTTTTCATTGATCATTTTGAAATATTTCTGGGGTGTTTTGGGCTACAATTAACTGAACCCCTGATTTAAAATGTCTTACAAGTTGGTAATACTTAAAAGCCCAGAGATAAACTTCCAAAGGTGATCATTTCACTGGCACACGCTATGATCCTCAAGTTTTAGCTTGCCCTCAGGATGGCTCCACACATGGCAGATGCAAAAGTCTCATCGGAAGAAAAAGCTGTCTTTGGTTTCTTGCAGATTTCCTATCATGCTCCTTTGTCTAGAATTGGGCCAGCAGCTCTGCAGATTCCTAATGGGATTACCCTACTTGGCGTAGACTATTCCTGAAGTATGTAGCCATGTGGGGGAGGAGGAGTGGCAACCTGAATAAAAGTGACTCTTTGTTAAGAAGGAAAGGGGATAAAAGGATATTGGGTTAACCACCGACAGTTCCTTTTACTGCCTTTCAACTGAAGTAATTTTAAGTGGTATTGATTTTTCTTGGATCAGGTACTTATTACAGTTGGTACTAAGATCCCTCCCTTGGATATCAAATGCTCAAATCCTTCATCTAAAATGGCATATTTGTATATTCCCAGGCACAGTGGCACATGCCTGTAATGCCAGCAGCTTGGGAGGCTGAGACAGGAGGATCAAAAGTTCAGAGCTAACCTCAGCAATTTAGTGAGGCTCTGTCCCCCCGCCCCCAAAATGGACTGGGGATGCTGCTTAGTGTTTAAACACTCCTGGGTTCAGTTCCTGGTACCAAAAAAAAAAAAAATGCATATTACCTACACACATCTTCCTATTTACTTAAGTCATCTCTGGATTGCCTGTTAATACCTAATACAGCATTCACTATTTGTGATACTGTATTGCTTAGGAATAATGACAAGGGCGAGAACCTATATATGTTTGATACAAATGCAGTTTGGGTTTTTTTAAAGATAGGGACAATGAGAGAGAGAGAGGATCAATTTTATTTAGTTTTTCATATGACCTTTGATGCTCTAACACTTCGTTGTGTACGTGGTGCTGGGGTTTGAACCTGCATCCTCACGCATGCCGGGCAGTGCTGTAACCACTGAGCCAGCACTCCAGCCCCACAAATGCAATTTTGAGGAGAGAGGACGGTACTGAGATCAAACCCAGAAATGCTTCACCACCAAGTCACATCCCTAGCCCTTTTTCTTTTTTGTTTTGAGACAGGGTCTCGCTGAATTGCTGACACTGACCTTCAACTTGTGATCCTCCTGTCAGCTTCCCAAGCAGCTGAAATTACAGGCGTGTACTACGGCGACCAACACAAGAGTTTTTTCCCCAATATTTTCAATCCATGGTTGGTTAAATCTGAGGATGTGGAATCCAGGGATATAGAGGGCCAATTGTATTCATAAACCAGTTTTCTAGGATCATCATTGTTGTTTCCATATTTATAGGTAAGGAATTGGAGACTTGGAGGAAGTAAAGTGACTTCCAAGGTTACATAGCTGACAAGTAGAATTAAACTCTCATCTTAAACCCAGCAAGGTGGTGTTCATCTGTAGTCCCAGCTGTTTAGGACCCTGAGACAGGAGGATCACTTGAGCCCAGGAGTTGGAGGCCGGTTTGGGCAACATTGCAAGAACTTTCTGGGGGGAAAAAATCCAAGCAATTCAAGAGGCTAAGACAGGAGGATCACAAGTTCAAAGTCAGGCTCAGCAACTTAGTAAGACCCTGTCTCAAAATAAAAAATAAGGAGTCTGGGGCTGTGGCTTGGTGGTAAATTGCTCCTGTGTTAAATCCTCAATACCAAAATAGCCACCTGGATAACTTAGCAAGACCCTGTCTCAAAAGTTTCAAAAAGGGTTGGGATGCAGCTCAATGGTAGGATACCCCTGGATTCAATCCCCAGTATCAGCAAAAAAAAAAAAAAAAAAAAACAAACCAAAACAAAAAAAATCCTACATCTTCTTACTCCCAAAGTCTTGTTCCTAACTCCTTACATTATCTAAAATGGCTTTTCTATTCTCTACCTATAAAAATTCTGTTCAACTGAACATGGTGGCATACACCTGTAATCCCAGCAACTTTGGAGGTTGAAGGAGAATGATTACAACTTCAGAGAACTATGTCTTAAAAATAAAAATTTTTAAAGGACTGGGATGTAGCTCAATGGTAGAGTGCCCCAGGGTTCAATACCCAGTACTGTAAAGAGAGAGAGAGAGAGAGACAGACAAACAGACAGACAGACACAGATCTTGACTCAAAATTTAAAAATAAAAAGGGTTGGGGATATAGTTGAATAGTAAAGTGCCCGTGGGATCAATCCCCAGTCCCCACCCTACCCCCAAAAAAA